>WNWK01001814.1:0-25000 GCA_009830355.1 Cherax destructor
AAAACAGAATCAGAACCACTGCCGATAGCATGTGGAGTTCCCCAAGGTAGTATTCTGGGTCCTTTATTATTCCTGTGTTATGTAAATGACATGCCCATCAGCGTCAAGTGCAAAATCCTACTGTATGCGGATGACAGTGCTATGTTAGTATCAGGTAAAGACCCACAAGATATAGCTAATGTATTAACACTGGAACTGGAGTCCTGCAGCAAATGGGAAAACAGAAGCCATACTCTTTGGCACGAAATATAAACTGAGCAGGTTAAATAATTTTAATGTCCGGTGTAATGGGGAATCCATCACTTCAGTTTCCTCAGTAAAATATCTGGGAATCCCCTTTGACCCATGCATGTCAGGAGAATTGATAGGGAACAGTGTAGTAAAGAAAGCGAATGCCAGACTGAAGTTCCTCTACAGACAAGCACAGTGTCTACCTACTGAGGCTCGCAGGACCCTATGTCTTGCCCTTATACAATGTCATATTGACTACGCTTGCTCTTCATGGTACTCTGCCTTGACAAAAAAAAACTGAAAAATAAACTGCAAATCACACAGAACAAAATGATAAGATTCATCCTGGACCTGGGTCCAAGAGAACATGTAGGCCAGGATGAATTACAATAATTAGATATGCTGAATATTGAAGACAGAGTAAAACAACTTAAGTTGAATCAAGTTTATAAAATTGCTCACAAACAGTGTCCAGAATATCTTGCTGCCAATTTTGTCAAGGCTGGGAACCAAAGCAGTCATAGTACTAGGGGGAGAGAGCACAACTTTGTAGTAGCCACAGTCAGTGGCCAGGCTTCAAACACCTTCTATTGTACAGCAATAAAGGAATGGAACAGACTGCCTGCACATGTCAAAGCCAGTCATAGCATGAGCCAGTTCAAGAAGAGAACCAAAAGGTACCTAATGAATGTAGCGACAGAAAGGGAGGAGAATTATTTTTATTTTTTTTAGATAACATACAGGTACATGTAAATAACTCTTTTTACCTTATTCCTTTTAATTTTAGTATAATAACATATATCTCCTACAGTGTATAATATTAAGGTATTAAATGGACCCCAATGGAAATAAGTCACTCTGTCTGACTTTTTGTGTTATCCTGGGTTTTCTACACATATGCTGCTATGTATGATAATCTATGTAACTGTATTTGTGTATACCTGAATAAACTTACTTACTTACTTACCCCTGGGCACCCCGGGGCTCCCATGGACTCTCCTGGGGTCCCATGGACTCCCCTGGGTTACTCGGGGCTCCCATGGACTACCCTGGGCTTCCCGGGGCTCCCATGGACTACCCTGGGCTCCCCGGGGCTCCCATGGACTCCCTAGGGCTCCCATGGACTCCCCTGGGCTCCCCGGGGCTTCCATGAACTGCCCTGGGCTCCCGGGGCTCCAATGGACTCTCCGGGGCTCCCTTGGGCTCCCTGGGTCTCCCATGATCTTCCCTGGGCTCCCCGGAGCTCCCACGGACTCACAGGGGCTCCCACGGACTACCTGGGATTCCCCTGGACTCGGGAATATATAGGTGAAGCCTTGGGAGTTATCTGACAAGGAGGATTGAGCAGTGGAGGCAGCAAGGAGGGGAAGGGAGAGAAAATGGAGGAACAGGAGGGTGAAGAGAAGACTAGGGAGGAGGAGGAGGAGGAGGAAGCGAAGGAGAAAGAGGACGAAGAAGAAAAGAAGTAGTGGACCGTGAGTCATTGCATTCGAACGAAGAGAGTGGAAGTGTGAATGGAGTGAAATGAAAAGAAATTTGAGATAGAGGTGGAAGGAGAAGGAAGACCGGAGAGAAGGAAGAAGGAAGGGGATGAATAATAAAGGAGAGAGAATAAAAGAAAGAGAACGGCAGAGAGGTGGATAGGGGAGAGAACAGGAAGTAGAACAGAATGTTGTCTTATATGGTAGTTCCACACACACACACACACACACACACACACACACACACACACACACACACACACACACACACACACACACACACACACACACACACACAAACACACACACACACACACACACACACACATACACACACACACAAACACAAACACACGCACATACAAACACAAACACACAGCCACACATACAATCATTCCTCTGACTGGAAGAATGAGAGAGGAGGACACAAAAGAGAGATTGGTATTCTGGTAATCAACACCAACTAATCTTGCAAGATGCCCACTCCCTCAGATCATTCACCTTCAGGTCGTAGCTACAGCTAATCACAACAAATTCTTCCTGCCCTACTAAAAAATATTCAATGGTGGCTCAAAGTCTACAAATTTCACGATGACTTTGAATATTACTCAAAATGTCCAGTGAATATTATTGTAAAGTTTGGACTGAACCGAGATACAGAATATTATTGCTGCCTTGGGTCTTCTCCTCCTACTTCTCTTCCTCTTCCTCTTCCTCCTGCTCCTCTTCCTCCTACTCCTCCAGCAGACACTTGATGGAAGTTTAAGGAAGGCAGCAGCTGGTGCTGACACAGAAGGTCCTCAGCTGGTGAAGATATCTCACTCTAGATGAACCAGCGTTTTGTTCACAGCTGCAGGTGGACCATGGCAGGTGGACCAAGGCAGGTGGACCATGGCAGGTAGACCATAGCAGGTGGACCAAGGCAGGTGGACCATGGCAGGTAGACCATGGGAGGTGGACCATGGCAGGTGGACCAGGACAGGTGGTCCACGAGAGACGGACAAGAATAACAACTTGAAATACAAGAAGTCAAATCATTAGTGTAATGATGTCTACCACCTGGTCACCCCTCATCGTCTCCTCCCCCTCCTCACCCCGTCCCCTCACCCCTCTGCTAGGGGTGTATTCAGGCAGCAGGGGAGCCTAGTGGGAGTTGATGAGTGTCCAGCAGACACAGGGGGCGACGCTTCCCCTCACATTATCTTGTCTTAAATGATCACTAGCTAAAAATTACATGTTAACACTCTCGTCCACCCTACCGCCCACCCTCCCGCCTACACTCTCGAACTCTCTCGCCCACCCTCCCGCCAACACTCTCGTCCACCTTCCCGCCCAAACTCTCGTCCACCCTACCGAACACTCTCGCCCACCCTCCCGCCCACTCTCGCCCATCCTACCGCCCACTCTCGCCCACCCTCCCGCCTACACTCTCGCCCACCCTCCCGCCCACTCTCGAACACTCTCGCTCACAGTCCCGCTCACCCTCCCGCCCACACTCTCGAACACTCTCGCCCACATTCTCGACCACCCTCCCGCCTACACCCTCGCCCACACTCTCGGCCACCCTCTCTCCCACACTCTCGCCCACCCTCACGCCCAACCTCCCACCCACACTCGCCCACACTCTCCCACACTCTAGCATCCCCTTCCGGCCAACCTACCGCCCACACTCTCAACCAAGATTACCTTACCTCCCACCCACCCTAGATTACAATACCTCCCACCCACCCTAGATTACCTTACCTCCCACCAAACCTAGATTACCTTGCCTCTTACACACCCTAGATTTCATTACCTCACACACACCCTAGATTACATTACCTCCCACACACCCTAGATTACATTACCTCTCACACACCCTAGATTACATTACCTCACACACACCCTAGATTACATTACCTCTCACACACCCTAGATTACATTACCTCTCACACACCCTAGATTACATTACCTCACACACACCCTAGATTAAACTACCTCTCACACACCCTAGATTACATTACCTCTCACACACCCTAGATTACATTACCTCTCACACACCCTAGATTACATTACCTCTCACACACTCTAGATTACATTACCTCTCACACACCCTTGATTACATTACCTCACACACACCCTAGATTACATTACCTCTCACACACTCTAGATTACATTACCTCTCACACACCCTAGATTACATTACCTCACACACACCCTAGATTACATTACCTCTCACACACCCTAGATTACATTACCTCACACACACCCTAGATTACATTACCTCCCACACACCCTAGATTACATTACCTCTCACACATCCAAGATTACATTACCTCTCACACACCCTAGATTACATTACCTCTCACACACCCTAGATTACATTTCCTCCCACACACCCTAGATTACATTACCTCTCACACACCCTAGATTACATTACCTCTCACACACCCTAGATTACATTACCTCTCACTCACCCTAGATTACCTTACTTCTCACACACCCTAGATTACATTACATCTCACACACCCTAAATTACATTACTTCTCACACACCCTAGATTACATTACCTCCAACACACCCTAGATTACATTACCTCTCACACACCCTAGATTACATTACCTCTCACACACCCTAGATTACATTACCTCTCACACACCCTAGATTACATTACCGATCACACACCCTAGATTACATTACCGATCACACACCCTAGATTACATTACCTCTCACTCACCCTAGATTACCTTACTTCTCACACACCCTCGATTACATTACCTCTCACACACCCTCGATTACATTACCTCTCACACACTCTAGATTACATTACCTCCAACACACCCTAGATTACATTACCTCTCACACACCCTAGATTACATTACCTCTCACACACCCTAGATTACATTACCTCTCACACACTCTAGATTACATTACCTCTCACACACCCTAGATTACATTACCTCACACACACCCTAGATTACATTACCCCTCACTCACCCTAGATTACCTTACTTTTCACACACCCTAGATTACATTACATCTCACACACCCTAGATTACATTACTTCTCACACACCCTAGATTACAGTACCTCCAACACACCCTAGATTACATTACCTCTCACACACCCTAGATTACATTACCTCTCACACACCCTAGATTACATTACCTCTCACACACCCTAGATTACATTACCTCTCACACACCCTAGATTACATTACCTCTCACACACCTAGATTACATTACCTCTCACACACCCTAGATTACATTACCTCTCACACACCCTAGATTACATTACCTCTCACACACCCTAGATTACATTACCTCTCACACACCCTAGATTACATTACCTATCACACACCCTAGATTACATTACCTCTCACACACCCTAGATTACATTACCTCTCACACACCCTAGATTACATTACCTCTCACACACTGTCACTCACCGCCATTTTGCTTCTCCTCTCTCCCTCTCACTGACAAGCAGGGTCAGAAATATGAGAGGGGAGGAGAAAGGGGAGAGGATGAAAGAGGGGAGAGAATGAGAGAAGAGTTAATGGGAGAAAAATATAGAAGCAGTCAGCAGCAGATGACAAAGAAGAAGAGAAGAAGAAGAGGGAGGAATGAGTTAGAGGAATAACTCTGAAGGAAGAAGAGAGGTAAGAGGAAGGATTGTAAATAGTGAGAGGGATTGAGAGAGGGATGAGAGTGAAGGAGAGAGGGTGAGAGTGATGGAGAGAGGTGTGAGAGTGGTGGAGAGAGGGTGAGTGATGGATAGAGGGGTGAGAGGGCTGGAGAGAGGAATGAGAGAGATGGAAAGAGGGGATGAGAGGGCTGGAGAGAGGGATGAGAAAGCAGTGTCACGTCCTGAGTGATGGATACGCTGTGTTAAAAACAGGTACGAGAGGAGCTCTCCATCAGGTCAGGAATTTATAACTATTTATTAATATATGAGAGGCGGGGCCATGAGCTGAGATTCAACCCCTACATCACAAGACGAATACGTACAAACACACACACACACATACACACATACATAAACACTCACATTTACACCAGACAGCACGGATTCCGGGAAGGCAAATCCTGTGTAACAAACCTCCTAGAGTTCTATGATAAAGTAACAGAGTTAAGGCAAGAGAGAGAAGGGTGGGTTGATTGCATTTTCCTGGACTGCAGGAAGGCCTTCGACACAGTTCCTCACATGAGATTAGTAAAAAAGTTGGAAGAATAAGCATGTATAACAGGAAGGGCACTGGAATGGATCAGGGAATACCTCACAGGGAGGCAACAACGGGTCATGGTGCGTGATGAGGTATCACAGTGGGCGCCTGTGACGAGCGGTGTACCGCAGGGGTCAGTCCTAGGACCAGTGTTATTCTTGGTATATGTAAATGACATGACGGACGGGATAGACTCAGAAGTGTCTCTGTTCGCAGATGATGTGAAATTAATGAGGAGAATCACATCGGAAGAGGACCAAGCAGGACTTCAAAGAGACCTGGACAAGCTCGACATCTGGTCTAGCAACTGGCTTCTCGAATTCAATCCCACCAAATGCAAAGTCATGAAGATCGGAGAAGGGCAAAGAAGACCGCTGACAGAGTACAGGCTAGGTGGACAAAGGCTACAAACCTCGGCAAAGGAGAAAGACCTTGGGGTGAGTATAACGCCAAGCACGTCTCCGGAGGCACACATCAACCAGATAACTGCGGCAGCATATGGGCGACTGGCAAACCTAAGATTAGCGTTCCGTTACCTTAACAAGGAATCGTTCAAGACACTGTACACCGTGTACGTCAGGCCCATACTAGAATATGCAGCACCAGTCTGGAACCCACACCTGGTCAAGCACATAAAGAAACTAGAGAAAGTGCAAAGGTTTGCGACAAGGTTAGTTCCACAACTCAGGTGTCTGTCCTATGAAGAAAGGTTGAGGGAAATAGGACTAACAATACTGGAGGAAAGAAGGGTCAGATGAGACATGATAACGACATACAAAATACTGCGGGGAATTGACAAGGTAGACAGTGACAGGATGTTCCAGAGAGGGAACACAGAAACAAGGGGACACAACTGGAAGCTGAAGACTCAGATGAGTCAAAGGGATGTTAGGAAGCATTTCTTCAGCCACAGAGTAGTCAGGAAGTGGAATAGTCTAGAGAAAGATATAGTGGAGGCAGGAACCATACATAGTTTTAAGACAAGGTATGATAAAGCTCAAGGAGCAGGGAGAGCAGAGACCCAGTAGCGGACAGCGAAGAGGCGGGGGCCAGAAGCTGAGTCTCGACCCCTGCAACCACAATTAGGTGAGTACTCACACACACACACCACACACACACACACACACACACACACACACACACACACACACACACACACACACACACACACACCCTGCAACCACAACTAGGTGAGTACAGTGCTATTTTTGGTATATGTGAATGACATGACGGAAGGGATAGACTCAGAAGTGTCCCTGTTTGCAAATGATGTGAAGTTAAGGAGGAGAATTAAATCAGATGAGGATCAGGCAGAACTACAAATAGACCTGGACAGGCTGGACACCTGGTCCAGCAACTGGCTCCTCGAATTTAACCCCGCCAAATGCAAAGTCATGAAGATCGGGGAAGAGCAAAGAAGACCGCTGACAGAGTATAGGCTAGGTGGCCAAAGACTGCAAACTTCACTCATGGAAAAGGATCCTGGGGTGAGTATAATACCGAGCACATCTCCTGAGGCGCACATCAACCAGATAACTGCTGCAGCATATTTGCCCCTGGAAAACCTGAGAATAGCGTTCCGATACCTTAGTAAGGAATTGTTCAAGACACTGTACAATGTGTACGTCAGGCCCATACTGGAGTATGCAGCACTGGTTTGGAACCCAGCAAAGGTTTGCAACAAGACTAGTCCCAGAGCTAAGGGGAATGTCCTACGAAGAAAGGTTAAGGGAAATCGGACAGACGACTCTGGAGGACAGGAGGGTTAGGGAAGACATGATAACGACATACAAAATACTGCGAGGAATTGAAAAGGTGGACAGAGACAGGATGTTCCAGAGAGGGGACACAGAAACAAGGGGTCACAATTGGAAGTTGAAGACTCAGACGAGTCAAAGGGATGTTAGGAAGTATTTCTTTAGTCAAAGAGTAGTCAGGAAGTGGAATAGTCTGGCAAGTGACATAGTGGAGGCAGGAACCATACATAGTTTTAAGACTAGGTTTGATTAAGCTCATGGAGCAGGGAGAGAGAGGACCTAGTAGCAATCAGTGAAGAGGCGGGGCCAGGAGTTATGACTCGACCCCTGCAACCACAAATAGGTGAGCACACACACACACAAAACACATACTACACACACACACACACACACACACACACACACACACACACACACACACTATGACAAAGCTCATGGCGCAGGGAGAGTGACCCAGTAGCGGCCAGTGAAGAGGCGGGGACAGGAGCTATGAATCGACCCCTGCAACCACAACTAGGTGAGTACACACACACACACAGCATGGCACTGTGTCAACATGGTCATGCTGTCAATAACAACATGAGAGTTTGTTAAATGTCATAAATTATTAATATGAATTAACATTTTAAATGTTAAAAAATTGTACAAGTTAAATTAAATACTTGCAGTGCAACACGTGTAGTGCAACACTTGCAGTGCAACCCTTGCAGTACAACACTTGCACTGCAACCCTTGCACTGCAACCCTAGCACTGCAACCCTAGCACTGCAACACTTGCACTGCAACCCTAGCACTACAACACTTGCACTGCAACCCTTGCACTGCAACCCTAGCACTGCAACCCTAGCACTGCAACACTTGCACTGCAACCCTAGCACTGCAACCCTGCAACTAGCACTCTGCACTGCAACCCTAGCACTGCAACACTTGCACTGCAACCCTAGCACTGCAACCCTAGCACTGCAACCCTAGCACTGCAACCCTAGCACTGCAACACTTGCACTGCAACCCTAGCACTGCAACACTTGCACTGCAACCCTTGCACTGCAACCCTTGCACTGCAACCCTAGCACTGCAACACTTGCACTGCAACCCTAGCACTGCAACACTTGCACTGCAACCCTAGCACTGCAACACTTGCACTGCAACCCTAGCACTGCAACACTTGCACTGCAACCCTAGCACTACAACACTTGCACTGCAACACTTGCACTGCAACCCTAGCACTGCAACACTTGCACTGCAACCCTAGCACTACAACACTTGCACTGCAACCCTAGCACTGCAACACTTGCACTGCAACCCTAGCACTGCAACACTTGCACTGCAACACTTGCACTGCAACACTTGCACTGCAACTTGCACTGCAACACTTGCACTGCAACCCTAGCACTACAACACTTGCACTGCAACCCTAGCACTGCAACACTTGCACTGCAACCCTAGCACTGCAACCCTAGCACTGCAACACTTGCACTGCAACACTTGCACTGCAACCCTAGCACTGCAATACTTGCACTGCAACACTTACACTGCAACACTTGCACTGCAACACTTGCACTGCAACACTTGCATCCTAGTAGAGAGTTGCCACGCATCAATGATAAACATTATTATACATTTAAGTTAAGGGGTAATGGGAAATAATTTTGTATCAAGGTTAAGGGGTAATGGGAAATAATTTTGTATCAAGGTTAAGGGGTAATGGGAAATAAAAAATAAATACTGAGATTTTATCCCATTTTTTTCCGAGCATTTTTTTAAATCTAAACATTTCAACTAAAATTAAAATGTATCTGGTCAAAATTACTGAGGCGTCGAGGCGCCTAAATTGTAAGTTGTTATAACAATAATAATATTATCACTGAACTATTAAAAAAAAAGAGAATATAGCCAGAATTATATCAGTTCTCCCCCTTTTTACACCCTTCCCCTCAACCTCTCCCCTTCCCCTCAACCTCTCCCCTTCCCCTCAACCTCTTCCCTTCCCCTCAACCTCTTCCCTTCCCATCAACCTCTCCCTTCCCATCAACCTATCCCATTTCCTTCAGCCTCTCCCCTTCCCATCAACCTTTCCCCTTTCCCATCAATCTATCCCCTTCCCCTCAACCTCTCCCCTTCCCATCAACATATACCCTTCCCCTCAACCTCTCTCCTTCCCATCAACCTCTCCCCTTCCCATCAACCTCCCTCTTCCCTCAACCTTCCCCTCCCCTCAACCTCTCTCTCCCCTCAACCTCCCTCTTTCCTTTTTATAAGAGGAAATTAATACTTTTTTAACATCAGAAACGTCAGGTTAATAATGTTAATATTAACTTCAAGAACACTCCAGCATCAGAGACGTCAGGTTAATAATGTTAATATTAACTTCAAGAACACTCCAGCATCAGAGACGTCAGGTCAATAATGTTAATATTAACTTCAAGAACACTCCAGCATCAGAGACGTCAGGTTAATAATGTTAATATTAACTTCAAGAACACTCCAGCATCAGAGACGTCAGGTTAATAATGTTAATATTAACTTCAAGAACACTCCAGCATCAGAGACGTCAGGTTAATAATGTTAATATTAACTTCAAGAACACTCCAGCATCAGAGACGTCAGGTCAATAATGTTAATATTAACTTCAAGAACACTCCAGCATCAGAGACTTCAGGTTAATAATGTTAATATTAACTTCAAGAACACTCCAGCATCAGAGACGTCAGGTTAATAATGTTAATATTAACTTCAAGAAGACTCCAGCATCAGAGACGTCAGATTAATAATGTTAATATTAACTTCAAGAACACTCCAGCATCAGAGACATCAGGTTAATAATGTTAATATTAACTTCAAGAACACTCCAGCATCAGAGACGTCAGGTTAATAATGTTAATATTAACTTCAAGAACACTCCAGCATCAGAGACGTCAGGTTAATAATGTTAATATTAACTTCAAAAACACTCCAGCATCAGAGACTTCAGGTTAATAATGTTAATATTAACTTCAAGAACACTCAAGCATCAGAGACTTCAGGTTAATAATGTTAATAGTAACTTCAAGAACACTCCAGCATCAGAGACGTCAGGTTAATGTTAATATTAACTTCAAGAACACTCCAGCATCAGAGACGTCAGGTTAATAATGTTAATATTAACTTCAAGAACACTCCAGCATCAGAGACTTCAGGTTAATAATGTTAATATTAACTTCAAGAACACTCCAGTATCAGAGACGTCAGGTTAATAATGGTAATATTAACTTCAACACTCCAGCATCAGAGACGTCAAGTTAATAATGTTAATATTAACTTCAAGAACACTCCAGCATCAGAGACGTCAGGTTAATAATGTTAATATTAACTTCAAGAACACTCCAGCATCAGAGACTTCAGGTTAATAATGTTAATATTAACTTCAAGAACACTCCAGCATCAGAGACTTCAGGTTAATAATGTTAATAATAACTTCAAGAACACTCCAGCATCAGAGACTTCAGGTTAATAATGTTAATATTAACGTCAAGAACACTCCAACATCAGAGACGTCAGGTTAATGTTAATATTAACTTAAAGAACACTCCAGTATCAGAGACGTCAGGTTAATAATGGTAATATTAACTTCAAGAACACTCCAGCATCAGAGACGTCAGGTTAATAATGTTAATATTAACTTCAATAACACTCCTGCATCAGAGACTTCAGGTTAATAATGTTAATATTAAGTTCAAGAACACTCCAGCATCAGAGACGTCAGGTTAATAATGTTAATATTAACTTCAAGAACACTCCAGCATCAGAGACGTCAAGTTAATAATGTTAATATTAACTTCAATAACACTCCAGCATCAGAGACTTCAGGTTAATAATGGTAATATTAACTTCAAGAACACTCCAGCATCAGAGACGTCAGGTTAATAATGTTAATATTAACTTCAAGAACACTCCAGCATCAGAGACTTCAGGTTAATAATGTTAATATTAACTTCAAGAACACTCCAGCATCAGAGACGTCAGGTTAACAATGTTAATATTAACTTCAAGAACACTCCAGCATCAGAGACGTCAGGTCAATAATGTTAATATTAACTTCAAGAACACTCCAGCATCAGAGACGTCAGGTTAATAATGTTAATATTAACTTCAAGAACACTCCAGCATCAGAGACGTCAGGTTAATAATGTTAATATTAACTTCAAGAACACTCCAGCATCAGAGACTTCAGGTTAATAATGTTAATATTAACTTCAAGAACACTCCAGCATCAGAGACGTCAGGTTAATGTTAATATTAACTTCAAGAACACTCCAGCATCAGAGACGTCAGGTTAATAATGTTAATTCTTGCCTCCCTCACCACTGTTATCACCAGCATAAGAACTTATCTCAGTGTTGATAGGAATGTCAGTGTAACCGAGCGAGGAACTCTGAGTTGACCCTCACAGCGAGCTTTTGTAGTGTAGAGGGAGGGAAGGAATGATGAAGAGGAGGGAGGAAGTGAAGGGATGGAGGGAGGGAGATAGGGACGAAGTAGAGAGAAGGAAGAAAAAAAAGATTTTCCAAATATAATAATAGATTTTCCAATTATAATAATAAAATAAAATAATAATGATAGTAATAATAAATAAGCGTAAAATAACATAATACTACTACTACTACTACTACTAATAATAATAAAATAATAGTAATAGTATAACAATAATACTACTACTAATATTTTTTCTTCTTGCTTGATCTCCCTGGAGGTTAAAATTAGCAACTCAGTGAAGGAAGGTTAAGTGTGAGTGTTGGTGTGAGTGTTAGTGTGGGTGAGCATGTGTGGAGGAGGCCCTGGGGACACACACCTCTGATTTCCTGAGGGAGGCTGCGAGTCATCTCCTGACGATGATCTGCGTCCTCACAATAATCTCACGTCAGTGCTCATGATAATCTTTGTTTCTGCTGTAGAAGGTAAACATACACACACACACGATCTCTAAGTGGTTAAAACGATTTCTTTTTGCACACGTTTTTCAACCCTCTCCAAATGTCAAAGTACTCTCTCTCTCTCTCTCTCTCTCTCTCTCTCTCTCTCTCTCTCTCTCTCTCAAAAATATAGAATTCTCTCAAGTTATCTTAGAACCTCTCTCTAAACATCTAACTCTGGAAGACTTCTTCCAATTTCCTAAAACTGTAAGGCTTTTCTGGAGGTTCAGTGTCTCCTGGAGGACCAGTGTCTCCTGTAGGACCAGTGTCTCCTGGATGACCAGTGTCTCCTGGAGGACCAGTGTCTCCTGGAGGACCAGTGTCTCCTGGAGGACCAGTGTCTCCTGGAGGACCAGTGTCTCCTGGAGGACCAGTGTCTCCTGGAGGACCAGTGTCTCCTGGAGGACCAGTGTCTTTTGGAGGACCAGTGTCTTCTGTAAAACCAGTGTCTTTTGGAGGACCAGTGTCTCCTGGAGGACCAATGTCTCCTGGAGGACCAGTGTCTCTTGGAGGACCAGTGTCTCCCGGAGGACCAGTGTCTCCTGGAGTACCAGTGTATCCTGGAGGACCAGTGTCTCCTGTAGAACCAGTGTCTCCTGTAGGACCAGTGTCTCCTGTAGAACCAGTGCCTCCTGAAGGACCACTGTCTCCTGTAGAACTTGTGTGTCCTATAGGACCAGTGTCTCCTGGAGGACCAGTGTCTCCTGGAGGACCAGTGCCTTCTAGAGGACCAGTGTCTCTTGTAGGACCCGTGTCTCCTGTAGGACCAGTGTCTCCTGTAGGACCAGTGTCTCCTGTAGGACCAGTGTCTCCTGGAGGACCAGTGTCTCCTGGAGGACCAGTGTCTTCTGGAGGTTCAGTATCTAATGGAGGACCAGTATCTCCTGGAGGACCAGTGTCTCCTGGAGGACCAGTGTCTCCTGGAGGTTCAGTGTCTCCTAAAGAACCCGTATCACCTGGAGGACCAGTGTCTCCTGGAGGACCGGTATCTCCTGGAGGACCGGTATCTCCTGGAGGACCAGTGTGTTCTGGGGGTTCAGTATTTCTTAGAAGGACCAGTGTCTCCTGGAAGGACCAGTGTCTCCTGGAGAACCAGTGTCTCCTCTCTCTCCCACCACTATGCCCCTGGTGAAAACCTCTTGATTCAAAGAAATGGACCCACCCATCCCCTGGATCAAATCTGATTCTCTCTTTTCCATCATAACATCAAGCCACTGACAAAATCACTTGTCTTCTATAGGCTGGAGTTCTGCTGTACTCTAACATCTCCATTCATGGTAGGCGAAATTGGAGACCTGGAGAATATGCACAGAAATTTCACTGCTCGCATAGATTCAAACACCTAATTTCCTGGGAACATTTAAAGTCACTCGATCTGTATTTCTTGAAACAGAGGCGAGAGAGGTACATTTAAATCTGCACCTGAAAAAAAAATTCTAGAAAGAATGGTTCTAAATCTGCATAAACAAATCATTCCCTATGAAAGCGAAAGGCTCGGAAGACGGTGTAAAATAAACTTAATAAAAAGCAGGGGTGTATTACGAACACAGGTAAAGATTGGCCTGTGAGACCTGGTCGTAATGGGAATTGGAGCAAACAAACTCAGCAGTAGACTATAATGTATATTTTGCCTTCACCCACTATATACAGATATGTACACTATGTACAATATGTACAGATAGAATAATAAGTGTACACCACGGTGACAGATGACAAAGCAAAAGCCAGAGAGAGTGCACCGTACTCAACCAGCAGGTAGGCAAGTCTGCCAGTGCTTACCGCAAGTGACCCACATTGCTTCAGCTTTGGCGGGCTTGCCTGTGATTGGTCAATGAACCAAGGTACTGATTTAACGATGGGTACCCTATTGATCGTTAAACCCTTAGCACCCAGTTCGCGGGTTGGGAGGCAGCCTATATGGGAGTGTGACACACGCCGAATAAATTGTAACATACTCTTTGCATGCCACAGGGTGCAATGAGAGAAAACTCAGTAAGTGTAACAGGACCAAGACTTTCCAATGTAGCCTTTCATTCATAATGGGGATTACCAACAGACCCCTGGCTGTCTTCAAGAGAAAACTGGACAAATTTCTCAAGTCAGTGCTTGATCAGCTGGGCTGTGGTGCCTATGTTAGACCTCATGCGGCTAGCACCAATAGCCTGTTTGATCAGGCCATTCACCGAGAGGCTTGGTCTAGCACCGGGCCACAAGGTAAGGACAGGAAGGGAAAGGAAAGGTCACTTGACACATGGTCACCCTCAGATCACATAATGTGATTCTTGCTTCTCTCCTCCTCCTTACACAGGTCACAGCTCTGACGAGGTCCTCAATTTAAAATCGAGTGATACGGCAAACTTTCATGTTCTCCCGACTATGATAATCGAGATAAGAGAGAGCTTACCGTGTTACTTGAGAGCATACAGTGTTACTCGTGAGGTTACCGTGTTACTTGATAGCTTACCGTGTTACTTGAGAGTTTATCGTGTTACTCGTGAGGTTACTGTGTTACTCGTGAGGTTACCGTGTTAATCGTGAGGTTACAGTGTTACTTGATAGCTTACCGTGTTACTTGATAGCTTACCGTGTTACTTGATAGTTTACCGTGTTACTTGATATTAACAATGTCAGAGAGTCTCACACTGGTGTTATGTGAGTGATAATGTCAGAGTATCTCACACTGAAGGCTCACAACAATATTACTATCACAACAGCAAGGAAGATGACAGAGTGGATAACTAGAACCCTCAACACAAGAGCTGTCAAGCCACTGATGACACTTTTGACCCAAGAAAAAGTTCCTGTACTTGACAAAGCGATAAACCCACAATGGATCTCTCAGCTTAAGAAGTCCACTCTGGTTGATCAAGATCGCAGGACCTTGATCAACCAGACTATCAGTAACAGCAACTTATCCCTCTCACACAAGAGTATACACCTGGCACCAAAACTCGGGCTCTCGGTATTGCTTGTATAAATCGTAGTTTAATACACACAAATTTTTGTTTTCCAAACTGCAACATATACACATTTTTTTTTCAATACATTTATCATTTTATTGGGAAGTGCAGAACCCTCTAGCAAATAAAGCCAGTGTGCTCACCGCTCTATACCTGCCAGTTAACTAAGCTCTATAGGGATCAATGATACCTGTATATGTGTATGTTGGGGGTGAGAGGGATGACAGGAAGGAGAGGGATAAGAGGGCAGGGGAGGGAAGGGATAGCAGGATAGGGGAGGGATAGAGGGGCAGGGGAGGGTAGGAGAGGGGAGGGATAGGAAGGCATGAGAGGGATAGGAGGGTATGGGAGGGATAGGAGGGTATGGGAGGGATAGGAGGATAGGGGAAGGATAGGAGGGCAGGGAAGGGATAGGAGGGTAATATATACCAACATGCAACTTTCAAGTGTCTGTCGCCACTTTTCCACATAAAGTTGTCCACTTGCAAGTTAACTTACCTTAATTCTATTCTCGTTATTAATTGGGTTTCAATCCTATCTACTACACTAGGGTCATTAAGGCTGCACCTCACCTGCCCATCACTAGTCAAGAATACTCCAACAATCACGAATGGGCGTCAAATTATAGATAATATACGAGCAGAATTACAGAACGCTTCTATCTATACACAATGTGGAACGTTCACGTGAATGTTATTGCCCTAATTTGCATATAAATCACTCTGACAGACTGTATTCCCAAAGTGTAGCGAGCACGGCGCTACCTTCAATTTTTATGGGGATTGATACTATGTGGAGTCATGAGGTTTTCCATACATAAACTTTGGCGTCTCGAAGGATGATGTACCACATATACAGTATATGGCGTGAATGAGGCGAAGGACTCAGGAGAACTCCTTGTTCTCCTAAGTCCTTCGCCTTCTGTGCATTTTACTTGCTCTAGCACACTTGGCTTTGGCCTCTCCACACCTACCTAGGATATATACGTATATATATATATATATATATATATATATATATTTTTTTTTTTTTTTTATTAACACATCGGCCGATTCCCACCAAGGCAGGGTGGCCCGAAAAAGAAAAACTTTCATCATCATTCACTCCATCACTGTCTTGCCAGAAGGGTGCTTTACACTACAGTTATAAAACTGCAACGTTAACACCCCTCCTTCAGAGTGCCGGCACTGTACTTCCCATCTCCAGAACTCAAGTCCGGCCTGCCGGTTTCCCTGAATCCCTTCATAAATGTTACTTTGCTCACACTCCAACAGCACGTCAAGTATTAAAAACCATATGCCTCCATTCACTCCTATCAAATATTCTCACACATGCTTGCTGGAAGTCCAAGCCCCTCGCACACAAAACTTCCTTTACCCCCTCCCTCCAACCTTTCCTAGGCCAACCCCTACCCCGCCTTCCCTCCACTACAGATTTATACACTCTCGAAGTCACTCTGTCTCGTTCCATTCTCTCTACATGTCCAAACCACCTCAACAACCCCTCCTCAGCTCTCTGGACAATCGTTTTGGTAATCCCGCACCTCCTCCTAATTTCCAAACTCCGAATTCTCTGCATTATATTCACACCACACATTGACCTCAGACACGACATCTCCACTGCCTCCAGCCTTCTCCTCGTTGCAACATTCATCACCCATGCTTCACACCCATATAAGAGCGTTGGTATAACTATACTCTCTTTACTTCCATGGACAAAGTTCTTTGTCTCCACAGACTCTGAAGTGCTCCACTCACCCTTTTCCCCTCATCAATTCTATGATTCACCTCATCCTTCATAGACCCATCTGCTGACATGTCCACTCCCAAATATCTGAATACATTCACCTCCTCCATACTCTCTCCTCCAATCTGATATTCAATCTTTCGTCACCTATTCTTTTTGTTATCCTCATCACCTTACTCTTTCCTATATTCACTTTCAATTTTCTTCTTTTACACACCCTACCAAATTCATCCACCAACCTCTGCAACTTCTCTTCAGAATCTCCCAAAAGCACAGTGTCATCAGCAAAAAGCAACTGTGACAACTCCCACTTTGTATTTGCTTCTTTATCTTTTAGTCCCACACCTCTTGCCAAGACCCTCGCATTCACTTCTCTTACAACCCCATCTATAAATATATTGAACAACCACGGTGACATCACACATCCTTGTCTAAGGCCCACTTTTACTGGGAAATAGTCCCCTTCCCTCCTACACACTCTATTGTACAGTGTGTATGTTAAGTACGTACTAGTTGAGACCAATGTAGAGGCGGGGCCAGGAGCTATGAATAGACCCCTTCAACCACAATTAGGTGAGTAACGTTTGTAGCTACGGTACCTGGGATGCGATTCTATAAGTCTCTGAGAGGAGAGATGGATCTTGCTTTGTCCAAGAATGTAGTGGATTGGTTTCTATGGTCCTAGGAGCTGCCAGGGTGAGTGGTGGTATCCCCGGCAGGTCCTGGGGGCTGCCAGGGTGAGTGGTGGTATCCCCGGCAGGTCCTGGGGGCTGCCAGGGTGAGTGGTGGTATCCCCGGCTGGTCCTGGGGGCTGCCAGGGTGAGTGGTGGTATCCCCGGCTGGCCCTGACGGCTGCCAGGGTGAGTGGTGGTATCCCCGGCTGGTCATGGGAGCTGCCAGGGTGAGTGGTGGTATCCCCGGCTGGTCCTGGGGGCTGCCAGGGTGAGTGGTGTAAATGAAAGGTTCAGAGAACCGACGAGTTGATAAATTAGACACATATGCAACACTTGGGTATCTTTATTGAGGAAACGTTTCGCCACACAGTGGCTTCATCAGTCCATACAGAGGAGAATCGTGAAGAACAGGAGGAGTTTGAGGTGGTCAGTCCCTCAACCTTGAGTCGATGTGTCGATGTGTGTGGTGGTATCCTCAGCTGGTCCTGGGAGCTGCCAGGTTGTAGTGGTATCCTCAGCTGGTCCTAGGGACTGCCAGGGTGTGTGGTGGTATCCTCAGCTGGTCCTGGGAGCTGCCAGGTTGTAGTGGTATCCTCAGCTGATCCTAGGGACTGCCAGGGTGTGTGGTGGTATCCTCAGCTGGTCCTGGGGGCTGCCAGGTTGTAGTGGTATCCTCAGCTGGTCCTAGGGACTGCCAGGGTGTGTGGTGGTATCCTCAGCTGGTCCTAGGAGCTGCCAGGGTGTGGTGGTATCCTCAGCTGGTTCTAGGAACTGCCAGGGTGAGTGGTGGTATCCTCGGCTGGTTCTGGGAGCTGCCAGGGTGAGTGGTGGTATGCTCGGCTGGTCCTTGGGGCTACCAGGGTGTGGTGGTATCCTCAGCTGGTCCTAGGAGCTGCCAGGGTGTGTGGTGGTATCCTCGGCTGGTCCTGAGAGCTGCCAAGGTGTGTGGTGGTATCCTCATCTGGTCCTGGGAGCTGCTAGGGTGTGTGGTGGTATCCTCAGCTGGTCCTAGGAGCTGCCAGGGTGTGTGGTGGTATCCTCGGCTGGTTCTGAGAACTGCCAAGGTGTGTAGTGGTATCCTCATCTGGTCATGGGAGCTGCCAGGGTGTGTGGTGGTATCCTCAGCTGGTCTTAGAAGCTGCCCGGGTGTGTGGTGGTATCCTCTGCTGGTCCTGGGAGCTGCCAGGGTGTGTGGTGGTATCCTCAGCTGGTCCTGGGAGTTGCCAGGGTGTGTGGTGGTATCCTCAGCTGGTTCTAGGAGCTGCCAGGGTGTGTGGTGGTATCCTCAGCTGGTCCTGGGAGCTGCCAGGGTGTGTGGTGGTATCCTCAGCTGGTCCTGGGAGCTGCCAGGGTGTGTGGTGGTATCCTCAGCTGGTCCTGGGAGCTGCCTGGGTGTGTGTTGGTGTCTTCAGCTGGTCCTGGGAGCTGCCAGGGTGTGT
This sequence comes from Cherax destructor, assembly GCA_009830355.1. Classification (NCBI taxonomy): domain Eukaryota; kingdom Metazoa; phylum Arthropoda; class Malacostraca; order Decapoda; family Parastacidae; genus Cherax; species Cherax destructor. Next base: position 19,442 of record WNWK01001814.1, read on the forward strand.
GGTGGTATCCTCAGCTGGTCCTGGGAGATGCCAGGGTGTGTGGCGGTATCTTCAGCTGGTCCTGGGAGCTGCCAAGGTGTGTGGTGGTATCCTCAGCTGGTCCTGGGAGCTGCCAGGGTGTGTGGTGGTATCCTCAGCTGTTCCTGGGACCTGCCAGGGTGTATGGTGGTATCCTCAGCTGGTCCTGGGACCTGCCAGGGTGTGTGGCGGAATCCTCAGCTGGTCCTGGGACCTGCCAGGGTGTGTGGCGGTATTCTTAGCTGATCCTGGGACCTGCCAGGGTGTGTGGCGGAATCCTCAGCTGGTCCTGGAACCTGCCAGGGTGTGTGGCGGAATCCTCAGCTGGTCCTGGGACCTGCCAGGGTGTGTGGCGGAATCCTCAGCTGGTCCTGGGACCTGCCAGGGTGTGTGGCGGAATCCTCAGCTGGTCCTGAGACCGGTTCTGAGAGTGCTATGATACAGCATAGGCCTTGCACACGTATGGCCTTGCTGTATGTATACAGCCATACTACCCCTCAGCCACACTACCTCAGCCACACTACCCCTCAGCCACACTACCCCTCAGTCATAGTACCCCTCAGCCACACTACCCCTCAGCAATATTTCCTCAGCCACACTACCCCGGTCATACTACCTCAGCCACACTACCTCAGCCACACCACCAATCAGCCACACCACCCCACAGCCACACTACCTCAGCCACACTACCTTAGCCACACTACCCATGAGCCACACTACCTCAGCCACACTACCTCAGCCACACCACCCCACAGCCACACTACCTCAGCCACACTACCTTAGCCACACTACCCCTGAGCCACACTACCTCAGCCACACTACCTCAGCCACACTACCTCAGCCACACTACCTCAGCCACACTACCTCAGCCACACTACCTCAGCCACACTACCTTAGCCACACTACCCATGAGCCACACTACCTCAGCCACACTACCTCAGCCACACCACCCCACAGCCACACTACCTCAGCCACACTACCTCAGCCACACCCCCTCAGCCACACTACCTCAGCCACACTACCTCAGCCACCACCACTACCCCTCAGCACACACCCCACCTCCAGCCACACTACCTCAGCCACACTACCTCAGCCACACTACCTCAGCCACACTACCTCAGCCACACTACCTCAGCCACACTACCGCCACACTACCTCAGCCACACTACCTCAGCCACACTACCTCAACCACACTACCTCAGCCACACTACCTCAGCCACACTACCCAAGCCACACTACCTCAGCCACACTACCTCAGCCACACTACCCATGAGCCACACTACCTCAGCCACACTACCTCAGCCACACCACCCCACAGCCACACTACCTCAGCCACACTACCTCAGCCACACACCCCCTCAGCCACACTACCTCAGCCACACTACCTCAGCCACACTACCTCAGCCACACCACCTCAGCCACACTACCTCAGCCACACTACCTCAGCCACACCCTCAGCCACACTACCTCAGCCACACTACCTCAGCCACACTACCTCAGCCACACCTCAGCCACACTACCTCAGCCACACTACCTCAGCCACACTACCTCAACCACACTACCTCAGCCACACTACCTCAGCCACACTACCTCAGCCACACTACCTCAACCACACTACCTCAGCTTAACTCCTCAGCAAGATCAGCAATACTCAACATACATCAGAAATCTACAAGATCAGGTTCTACTGAACATAAACGAGGGTTAGATCTCATGGTTCTACCCTGATATCATATCAGGGTTTTACCTTGATATCATCTCATGGTTCTACCCTGATATCATATCAGGGTTTTACCTTGATATCATCTCATGGTTCCACCCTGATATCATATCAGGTTTTACCCATATTCATCTCAGTTCCACCTTGATAACTAGGGTAAGACACCCAAAATCCTATTATTTCCCACTATTCTTGATTAGTACATATTATATAGCTAATCTGAGCACAACAAAAGAGGACCATGAGGCGTGATATCCTGCACAATTTAGGGTGATGATTATCTTAAGCGTGATATCTGACACAACATAGAGGATATGAGGGGTGATATCTGACACAACATAGAGGATATTTAGAGGTGACATCTGACACAACATAGAGGATATGAGAGGTGATATCTGACACAACATAGAGGATATGAGAGGTGATATCTGACACAACATAGAGGATATGAGGGGTGATATCTGACACAACATAGAGGATATGAGGGGTGATATCTGACACAACATAGAGGATATGAGAGGTGATATCTGACACAACATAGAGGATATGAGAGGTGATATCTGACACAACATTGAGGATATGAGAGGTGACATCTGACACAACATAGAGGATATGAGAGGTGATATCTAACACAACATAGAGGATATGAGAGGTGACATCTAACACAACATAGAGGATATGAGAGGTGACATCTAACACAACATAGAGGATATGAGAGGTGATATCTGACACAACATAGAGGATATGAGGGTGATATCTGACACAACATTGAGGATATGAGAGGTGACATCTGACACAACATAGAGGATATGAGAGGTGATATCTAACACAACATAGAGGATATGAGAGGTGACATCTAACACAACATAGAGGATATGAGAGGTGATATCTGACACAACATAGAGGATATGAGGGGTGATATCTGACACAACATTGAGGATATGAGAGGTGACATCTGACACAACATAGAGGATATGAGAGGTGATATCTAACACAACATAGAGGATATGAGAGGTGACATCTAACACAACATAGAGGATATGAGAGGTGATATCTGACACAACATAGAGGATATGAGGGGTGATATCTGACACAACATAGAGGATATGAGAGGTGATATCTGACACAACATAGAGGCTATGAGAGGTGACATCTGACACAACATAGAGGATATGAGATGTGACATCTGACACAACATAGAGGATATGACAGGTGACATCTGACACAACATAGAGGATATGAGAGGTGACATCTGACACAACATAGAGGATATGAGTGGTGACATCTGACACAACATAGAGGATATGAGAGGTGATATCTGACACAACATAGAGGATATGAGAGGTGACATCTGACACAACATAGAGGATATGAGAGGTGATATCTGACACAACATAGAGGATATGAGAGGTGATATCTGACACAACATAGAGGATATGAGTGGTGACATCTGACACAACATAGAGGATATGAGAGGTGACATCTGACACAACATAGAGGATATGAGAGGTGATATCTGACACAACATAGAGGATATGAGAGGTGATATCTGACACAACATAGATGATATGAGAGGTGACATCTGACACAACATAGAGGATATGAGAGGTGACATCTGACACAACATAGAGGATATGAGAGGTGATATCTGACACAACATATAGGATATGAGAGGTGATATCTGACACAACATAGAGGATATGAGAGGTGATATCTGACACAACATAGAGGATATGAGAGGTGATATCTGACACAACATAGAGGATATGAGAGGTGATATCTGACACAACATAGAGGATATGAGAGGTGATATCTGACACAACATAGAGGATATGAGAGGTGATATCTGACACAACATAGAGGATATGAGAGGTGATATCTGACACAACATAGAGGATATGAGAGGTGACTCAACACAGATATTACCCACATTAAATGAGTGTTGCATCTTAACTTTGATTTCCACATGTTGATGCCACAATACACAAATAACCCAACGCGTAGGAGACAGAAAAGCTTATGACGATGTTTCGGTCTGTCTTGGACCACTCACAAGTCACGTGTGACTTCGTAAATGGTCCAAGACGGACCGAGACGTCGTCGTAAGGTCTCCTCTCGTGTGAGTTATTTGTGTATTGTTGCAGTCACGGTGCTGTGACTTGGTCCTTAGAAACTCATTATTGACACGCTAGACGCAGAGGAGGGTGATGAGTACCAGCAGGAACCAGCAGGAACCGGGAGGAACCAGGAGGAACCGGAAGGAACCAGCAGGAACCAGCAGGAACCAGCAGGAACCAGGAGGAACCGGGAGGAACCAGGAGGAACCAAGAGGAACCGGAAGAAACCAGCAGGAACCAGCAGGAACCAGCAGGAACCAGGAGGAACCAGGAGGAACCGGGAGGAAACAGGAGGAACCAGGAGGAACCGGAAGGAACCAGCAGGAACCAGCAGGAACCAGGAGGAACCAGGAGGAACCGGGAGGAACCAGGAGGAACCAGGAGGAACCGGGAGGAACCAGGAGGAACCAGGAGGAACCAGGAGGAACCAGCAGGAACCGGGAGGAACCAGGAGGAACCAGGAGGAACCGGAAGGAACCAGGAGGAACCAGGAGGAACCAGGAGGAACAAGGAGGAACAAGGAGGAACCAGGAGGAACCAGGATGAACCAGGATGAACCTGAAGGAACCAGGAGGATCCAGGAGGAACCGGGAGGAACCAGAAGGAACCAGGAGGAACAAGGAGGAACAAAGAGGAACAAGGAGGAACCAGGAGGAACAAGGAGGAACCAGGAGGAACAAGAAGGAACCGGGAGGAACCAGGAGGAACCAGGAGGAACCAGGAGGAACAAGGAGGAACCGGGAGGAACAAGGAGGAGCAAGGATGAACAAGAAGGAACAAGGAGGAACCGGGAGGAACCAGGAGGAACAATGAGGAACCAGGAGGAACAAGGAGGAACCGGGAGGAACCAGGAGGAACCAGGAGGAACCAGGAGGAACCAGGAGGAGCAAGGAGGAACAAGGATGAACAAGAAGGAACAAGGAGGAGCAAGGAGGAACAAGGATGAACAAGAAGGAACAAGGAGGAACCAGGAGGAGCAAGGAGGAACAAGGATGAACAAGAAGGAACCAGGAGGAACCGGGAGGAACCAGGAGGAACAAGGAGGAACCGGGAGGAACCAGGAGGAACCGGGAGGAACCAGGAGGAACAAGGAGGAACCAGGAGGAACCAGGATGAACAAGAAGGAAAAGATTGATGAGAACAAAGAGGGAGAGAGTGCATGAAGGAAGGAGCTGGAATGCAAGAGGAAAATGAAGAAACAAAAGGGGAGGAAAGAGAGTACGAGGAGGACAAAGCCACGAGGTATTTCCCCGGGGTGAGGGGGGAGGTGAGAGGGAGGGGAGAGAGGATGAGGGGTAGTGAGGGGAGCTACAGCCACCATCTTGCCCACCTTTGATATACAAACTGGCACAGAGCCACTGTGTGCCACACACACACACACACACACACACAACACACACACAACACACACACACACACACACACAACACACACACAACACACAACACACACACAACACACACACACACACACACACACACACACAGCTGAGACTCGACCCCTGCAACCACAACTAGGTGAGTACACACACACACACACACACACACACACACACACACACACACACACACAACACACACACACAACACACACAGCACACACACACACACACACACACAGGAAAACCAGTAAAAGAAATGATGGAATATGTGACAACCAAATGCAAAGAGGCAGAGGAGAGGTTTGTCCCCAAGGGAAACAGAA
>WNWK01001814.1:30000-247922 GCA_009830355.1 Cherax destructor
ACCCACACACACACCCACACACACACACACACCCACACACACACCCACACACAGAGATGTTAGGAAGTATTTCTTCAGTCACAGAGTGGTCGGGAAGTGGAAGAATAGTGGAGGCAGGCTCCATACATAGCTTTAAGAAGAGGTGTGATAAAGCTCATGGCGCAGGGAGAGTGACCCAGTAGCGGCCAGTGAAGAGGCGGGGCCAGGAGCTATGACTCGACCCCTGCAACCACAACTAGGTGAGTACAACTAGGTGAGTACACACACACACCCACACACTCACACACACACACACACACACACACACACACACACACACGATGGCATGGTGGCTAGAGCTCTTGCTTCACGCACGGAGGGCCCGGGTTCAATTCCCGGCGGGGCCGAAACATTTCAAAGTGTTTCGTTACACACACACAGACATACATACAATAGGCCTAGTGTCTAATCGACATGTGCCTAGGACAAAATGGTAACTAACACACACAACACACACACACACACACACACACACACACACACACACACACACACACACACACACACCACACACACACAACATACACAACACACACACACACACACACACACACCCACACACACTCACAACACACACACCCACACACACAATTGATGGCCAGTTGACTGCATCAACCCAGCTGGCAGAAATATCCCACTTTACATATAAATAACCTCAGCTCTGTAAGAATCTTTCATTGCAGCTCTCAGACACAAGAACCTGGAGAGTGATTATAAGAGCCAGTAGATAAGAGCCAGTATACAAGAGCCAGTATACAAGAGCCAGTAGATAAGAGCCAGTATACAAGAGCCAGTATACAAGATCCAGTAGATAAGAGCTAGTATACAAGAGCCAGTATACAAGAGCCAGTAGATAAGAGCCAGTATACAAGAGCCAGTATACAAGAGCCAGTAGATAAGAGCCAGTATACAAGAGCCAGTATACAAGATCCAGTAGATAAGAGCTAGTATACAAGAGCCAGTATACAAGATCCAGTAGATAAGAGCTAGTATACAAGAGCCAGTATACAAGAGCCAGTAGATAAGAGCCAGTATACAAGAGCCAGTATACAAGAGCCAGTAGATAAGAGCCAGTATACAAGCTCTGCAGATATATATAGAGTGAACAATTCTTGCTTTACCTTCTATCATGGCTGAGGGACTGACCACCTTCTATCATGGCTGAGGGACTGACCACCTTCTATCATGGCTGAGGGACTGACCACCTTCTATCATGGCTGAGGGACTGACCACCTTCTATCATGGCTGAGGGACTGACCACCTTCAGGGACTACCATGCTGTAGCCTCAGGTACTACCATGCGGTAGCCTCAGGTACTACCATGCTGTAGCCTCAGGGTCTACCACGCTCTACCTTCGGAAGTTGCTACCATACTCTAGTATCGGCAACTGAAACCATGCTACCATACTGTAGCTTCGGCGACTGAAACCATGCTACCATACTGTAGCCTCGGCGACTGAAACCATACTGTAGCCTCGACGACTGATACCATGCTACCATACTCTAGCGTCTGGAACTGATACCATGCTACCATACTCTAGCCTCGGCGACTGATACCATGCTACCATACTCTAGCCTCGGGGACCGATACCATGCTACCATACTCTAGCCTCGGCGACTGATACCATGCTACCATACTCTAGCCTCGGGGACTGATACCTTACTTTAACTTCAGTGTCAGTCCTCTCTCTTAATCAAGGACTCAATGATGGATGTGTTTATTCTAGATTTTTGCATAAGAGAAAAAGTATTTTGGATTTCTATGTATTTCACTAATGATTTTTTTTCTGTTCTCTTGGTCTCTAGGCTGTGCTGAGTCCAGTGGTTTCAGTTTCACTAGTCAGTGTTTCTTTTCGTTCTAGAGATAGTCTGGAACCTTGGTGAGGTTCTGTGATCCTTCGTCTTCCCCTGTAGAGGGATCGTCTCTCTCTTTCTCTCTCTAGCTTACATCTTCTCTTCTGAAGTTTACTTCTAGGGGAGACTGTGCTGGTCTTAACACACTGGTTGGAATCCCTGTTACTAATACTGTCTTTCTAGCTTATTTCTTCAAAAATCATGATTTTTATTTGATGGCAGCTAATGAAGTGTTGACCATGTGTTGAATATACCCTCAGACCTGTGTTCTGCTCCACAAGACCAGTGTGTATACAGGTCTCAGTAGGAGTGTGTATACAGGTCTCAAGACCAGTGTGTATGCAGACCTGAGGACAAGTGTGTATGCAGGTCTTAATACCAGTGTGTATGCAGGCCTGAGGACCAGTGTGTATGCAGGTCTTAATACCAGTGTGTATGCAGACCTGAGGACAAGTGTGTATGCAGGTCTTAATACCAGTGTGTATGCAGGCCTGAGGACCAGTGTGTATGCAGGTCTTAATACCAGTGTGTATGCAGGTCTTAATACCAGTGTGTATGCAGGTCTCAAGACCAGTGTGTATGTGTGCAGGTATCAACTTTAGGCTGTGGTCTAGCTTCCCAGTTTTCAACACTTATGGCCTCCCAGACCATCATTTGTGAATATAAGGTCAAGTGTGTTTCTAGTCTTGTTGGCTCCGCTGTTTGCTGGCTCAATTACTGAGAGTATATTATAGAGTTTCTATAATTCATTTGTGAGTGATCATCAGGGCTGCCTCTTGCAATTATCTCCGCTCTTACACTATTTGTTAAAGTATTTCATTTTATGTCTTACACTGGGGTTTAAATGTCTTACACTGGGGTTTAAATGTCTTACACTGGGGTTTAAGTCCTAAACTGGGGTTTAAATGTCCTACATTGGGTTTGTATTAAACTGGGGTTTAAAAGTCTTCCACTGTGGTTTAAATATCTTACACTGGGACTTAAATATCTTACCCTGGGGTTTAAATGAGCTGGGTTAAAATACTTATCAAGGCTGTACTCTACTTTTAACAGCTGGTTTTTTGAGCTGCTGATAAATTATATCAGCTGGTTTATAAATAACAACATTGGCTAAATACTGGGTTTCAATTTTCACTGTTAAAAAAATCAACTACATCATACGGACCAATACAATGGGGGGCTTGTTGCTTGATCTTTAGTTCGCATTTAAGGTGCATTTAAGTAGTGTTTTATGTGGGGTCTCTGTGAGAGCTATAAACATTGCATTTAACTCCGCGAGAAGCCCACAGACAAATGACAGGTTGTTATTGTGTGGGTGAATAAGGATATTGTATTAATTGCAAAAAATAGCGTTACATTGTTTGCATGGAATACTTTTTTTGTTTACATTAATATAAGTGGGTGTGACGTGGCAGCCACAGACACTGTCTACGCTGCAACAAACAAGACTTCAGAGGGTGTGACGTGGCAGCCACAGACACTGTCTACGCTGCAACAAACAAGACTTCAGAGGGTGTGACGTGGCAGCCACAGACACTGTCTACGCTGCAACACGAAAGGCCTAGAGCTATCAACTCCACCTGTGGTTGTTTCGCAGATAAGATACCATAATAAATGCTATGGTGAAAATTAAGGCTGAAATATTAGGCCTAAAGATATTGTTAGGCCTAAATAAATTTTTTCGTACCACGGAGCTGAAAAATGTGGCAAGAAATGTTCGCGATTATTCCATTATTAACAATGTATGAATTATTCCATTATTAACAATGTATGAATTATTCCATTATTAACAATGTATAAATTATTCCATTATTAACAATGTATGAATGATTCCATTATTAACAATGTATGAATTATTCCATTATTAACAATGTATAAATTATTCCATTATTAACAATGTATGAATGATTCCATTATTAACAATGTATGAATTATTCCATTATTAACAATGTATGAATTATTCCATTATTAACAATGTATGAATTATTCCATTATTAACAATATATGAATTATTCCATTATTAACAATGTATGAATTATTCCATTATTAACAATGTATGAATTATTCCATTATTAACAATGTATGAATTATTCCATTATTAACAATGTATGAATTATTCCATTATTAACAATGTATGACTTATTCCATTATTAACAATGTATTCAATGATAATCTACGGGAGTGTAAACCCGAGTTTCACTAAGTTGTATTGGAACAACCAAGAACCCAATAATAATAATAATCTTTATTTCCACATGTACATGATATAACTTAAACAGACCATAGTTGACATCAATGACATACTACTATGTATATAGAAAGCCCCTTGTTATGCAGAGCATTTCCCGCAAATTAGGTCAATTTTGTCCCCAGGATGCGACCCACACCAGTCGACTAACACCCAGGTACCTATTTTACTGCTAGGTGAACAAGGACAGCAGGTGTCTTAAGGAAACACGCCCCGTACCGGGGATCGAACAAAGGCTCTGAGTGTGTGTACTGAGTGCGCTACCAACCGAGCTACGGGACAAGTTTCACTATGTTGTAGTGGGAGAACAAAGATCCTAGTGAAACTATGGGCAGGAAAACACGAGTTTCACTTCCAATACTGAAGATCAGAGTAAACAAAGTAATCTGTAAACATATAAAATGACTGGCATTTTAAGAAATCTTCAAACATACACACACACACATATATGTATATATATATATATATATATATATATATATATATATATATATATATATATATATATATATATATATATATATATATATATATATATATAACAGCGCTGGCCATAGTTCGAGTCCCTGGTCACTACGATGATTTTATCAGGAGAGGGAGAGAGAGAAGAAAGAGAAGAGAGAGAGAAGAGAGAGAGAGAGAGAGAAAAGAGAGAGAGAGAGAGAGAGAGAGAGAGAGAGAGAGAGAGAGAGAGAGAGAGAGAGAGAGAGAGAGAGAGAGAGAGAGAGGAAGCGGGTGGTTAAATCTTAGGGATTTATCTTTAAATCCAATAATCCTCTCAACTGGGAAAGGCAGCACAGCAACTTCTCAATAAGCTCCACAAAAAACCTCCACCAACCCATTCACAAATTTAAAAACCAAATAAACCCTGCAGTTTTTCCAAACACAACTCTGTATCAATTAAAAAGTAATAATTTGGTAGGGTATGTAAAGAAGGAAATTAAAAGTGAACATAAGAAAGAGTCAAGTGACGAGGATGATAAAACAATAGGTAATGAAAGATTGGATACCAGATTAGAGGGAGAGAGTATGGAGGAGGTGAATGTATTCAGATATTTAGGAGTGGATGTGTCAGCAGATGGGTCTATGAAAGACGAGGTGAATCATGAGGGGAAAAAGGTGAGAGGTGCACTGGTATATCAACAGGTATGTAAATTAGTATATAAATTAGTATATAAATTAGCATATAATTTTGGTTATAAATTATATAAACTGGTATATAAATTAGTATATAAACTGGAATATAAATTGGTATATAAATTAGTATGTAAATTTGTATATAAATTGGATGGAGAGCTTTTTCAAAGAGGCAATTTAGACGAGTTTAGATTTTCATTGGATAAGAGATTAGGCTTTGTCGAGTGACAGTGACAGTGAACTGACAGTGACAGTGAATGACAGTGACAGTGAACTGACAGTGAGTGACATTGACAGTGAGTGACAGTGAACTGACAGTGAAGGACAGTGAACTGAGTCAGTGACAGTGAACTGACAGTGAACTGACAGTGAACTGACAGTGAGACAGTGAACTGACAGTGAGTGACAGTGAACTGACTGTGAGTGACAGTGAACTGACAGTGAGGGACAGTGAACTGAGTCAGTGACAGTGAACTGACAGTGAACTGATAGTGAGACAGTGAACTGACAGTGAGTGACATTGACAGTGAGTGACAGTGAACTGACAGTGAAGGACAGTGAACTGAGTCAGTGACAGTGAACTGACAGTGAGTGACAGTGAACTGACTGTGAGTGACAGTGAACTGACAGTGAGGGACAGTGAACTGAGTCAGTGACAGTGAACTGACAGTGAACTGATAGTGAGACAGTGAACTGACAGTGAGTGACATTGACAGTGAGTGACAGTGAACTGACAGTGAAGGACAGTGAACTGAGTCAGTGACAGTGAACTGACAGTGAGACAGTGAACTGACAGTGAGTGACAATGAACTGACTGTGAGTGACAGTGAACTGACAGTGAGGGACAGTGAACTGAGTCAGTGACAGTGAACTGATAGTGAGACAGTGAACTGACAGTGAGTGATAGTGAACTGACTGTGAGTGACAGTGAACTGACAGTGAGGGACAGTGAACTGACAGTGAGGGACAGTGAACTGAAAGTGCCAGATGAGCAGATAGTGCCAAAAGAGTAGTGTCAAATGAACTCACAGTGCCAGATGAGCAGACAGTGCCAGATGAGCTCACAGTGCCAGATGAGCAGACAGTGCCAGATGAGCTCACAGTGCCAAATGAGCAGACAGTGCCAGATGAGCTCACAGTGTCAGATGAGCACACAACGCTAGATGAGCTCAGAGTGCCAGATGAGCAGACAGAGCCAGATGAGCAGTGCCAAATGATCTGACAGTGCCAGATGAGCAGACAGTGGCAGATGATCTCACAGTGCCAGATGATCTCACAGTGCCAGATGAGAAACAGTGCCAGATGAGCTCACACTAGAGTCTAAGTCTCCCAGCAGCGTCTTCAGAAAGTAAGCTTACCCTGGTCTCAAAATTAATCTGAAGCTTTCCAGCTTTACCTTCAACAACATCCTGAACAACTCCCCCTCACAACTTCCCCTCACAACTTTCCCCTCACAACTTTCCCCTCACAACTTCCCCTCACAACTTCCCCTCACAACTTTCCCCTCACAACTTCCCCTCACAACTTCCCTCACAATTTTCCCCTCACAACTTCCCTCACAACTTCCCCTCACAACGTCCCCTCACAACTTTCCCTCACAACTTCCCCTCACAACTTCCCCTCACAACTTCCCTCACAACTTCCCCTCACAACTTTCCCCTCACAACTTCCCCTCACAACTTCCCCCTCACAACGTCCCCTCACAACTTTCCCTCACAACTTCCCTCACAACTTTCCCTCACAACTTCCCTCACAACTTCCCCCTCACAACTTCCCCCTCACAACTTCCCCTCACAATTCCCCCTCACCACCTCATGAAAAAAGGTCAAGCTTTTTAACAAGTTCAGAACGCAGAGATCTGAGAAAGTTCAAAGTCATCAGCACATGAAAACAGCATTAGGTGCAGTAGTTGCCCTCTATGTTGCTATGTTGCACTAGCTGCCCACTATGTTGCTATGTTAAACTAGTTGCCGTCTATTTTGCTATGTTGCACTAACTACCCTCTATGTTGCAATGTTGCACTAGCTACCCTCTATGTTGCACTAGCTGCCCTGTGTTGCATTAGCTGCCCTCTATGTTACACTAGCTGCCACTCTGTGTTGCACTTGCTGTAATCTATGTTATGTTGCACTAGCTGCCATCTATGTTGCACTAGCTGCCCACTATGTTGCTATGTTAAACTAGTTGCCGTCTATTTTGCTATGTTGCACTAACTACCCTCTATGTTGCAATGTTGCACTAGCTGCCCTCTATGTTGCACTAGCTGCCCTCTATTTTGCACTAGCTACCATCTATGTTGCATTAGCTACCCTCTATGTTGCTATGTAGCACTAGCTGCCCTTTGTGTTGGATTAGCTGCCCTCTATGTTACACTAGCTGCCCTCTGTGTTGCACTACCTGCCCCTCTGTGTTGCACTAGCTTCCCTCAACGTTGCTATATTGCACTAGCTGCCTTCTATGTTGCACTAGTTGCCATCAACGTTGCTATGTTGCACTAGCTGCCCTCTACGCTGCACTAGATGCCCTCAACGTTGCTATGTTGCACTAGCTGCCCTCTACGCTGCACTAGTTGCCCACAACGTTGCTATGTTGCCCTAGCTGATCTACGCTGCACTAGGTGCCCTCAACGTTGCTATGTTGCACTAGCTGCCCTCTACGCTGCACTAGTTGCCCTCAACGTTGCTATGTTGTACTAGCTGCCCTCTACGCTGCACTAGTTACCCTCAACGTTGCTATGTTGCACTAGCTGCCCTCTACGCTGCACTAGTTGCCCTCAACGTTGCTATGTTGTACTAGCTGCCCTCTACGCTGCACTAGTTACCCTCAACGTTGCTATGTTGTACTAGCTGCCCTCTACGCTGCACTAGTTGCCCTCAACGTTGCTATGTTGCACTAGCTGCCCTCTACGCTGCACTAGTTGTCCTCAACGTTGCTATGTTGTACTAGCTGCCCTCTACGCTGCACTAGTTGCCCTCAAAGTTGCTAAGTTGCACTAGCTGCCCTCTACGCTGCACTAGTTGTCCTCAACGTTGCTATGTTGTACTAGCTGCCCTCTACGCTGCACTAGTTGCCATCACCGTTGCTATGTTGTACTAGCTGCCCTCTACGCTGCACTAGTTGCCCTCTACGCTGCACTAGTTGCCCTCAACGTTGCTATGTTGTACTAGCTGCCCTCTACGCTGAACTAGTTGTCCTCTACGTTGCACTAGCTGCCCTCAACGTTGCTATGTTGTACTAGCTGCCCTCTACGCTGCACTAGCTGCCCTCAACGTTGCTATGTTGTACTAGCTGCCCTCTACGCTGAACTAGTTGCCCTCTACGCTGCACTAGCTGCCCTCAACGTTGCTATGTTGTACTAGCTGCCCTCTACGCTGAACTAGTTGCCCTCTACGCTGCACTAGCTGCCCTCAACGTTGCTATGTTGTAATAGCTACCCTCAACGTTGCTATGTTGTACTAGCTGCCCTCTATGCTGAACTAGTTGCCCTCTACGCTGCACTAGCTGCCCTCAACGTTGCTATGTTGTACTAGCTGCCCTCTACGCTGCACTAGCTGCCCTCAACGTTGCTATGTTGTACTAGCTGCCCTCTACGCTGAACTAGTTGCCCTCTACGCTGCACTAGCTGCCCTCAACGTTGCTATGTTGTACTAGCTGCCCTCTACGCTGCACTAGCTGCTCTCAACGTTGCTATGTTGTACTAGCTGCCCTCTACGCTGAACTAGTTGCCTTCTACGCTGCACTAGCTGCCCTCAACGTTGCTATGTTGTACTAGCTGCCCTCTACGCTGAACTAGTTGCCTTCTACGCTGCACTAGCTGCCTTCAACGTTGCTATGTTGTACTAGCTGCCCTCTACGCTGCACTAGTTGCCCTCAACGTTGCCATGTTGTACTAGCTGCCCTCTACGCTGCACTAGCTGCCCTCAACGTTGCTATGTTGTACTAGCTGCCCTTTACGCTGCACTAGTTGCCCTCAACGTTGCTATGTTGCACTAGCTGCCCTCTACGCTGCACTAGTTGCCCTCGACGTTGCTATGTTGTACTAGCTGCCCTCTACGCTGCACTAGTTGCCCTCGATGTTGCTATGTTGTACTAGCTGCCCTCTACGCTGCACTAGTTGCCCTCGACGTTTCCATGTTGTACTAGCTGCCCTCTACGCTGCACTAGTTGTCCTCAACGTTGCTATGTTGTACTAGCTGCCCTCTACGCTGCATTAGCTGCCCTCAACGTTGCCATGTTGTACTAGCTGCCCTCTACGCTGCACTAGTTGCCCTCAACGTTGCTATGTTGCACTAGCTGCCCTCTACGCTGCACTAGTTGCACTCAACGTTGCTATGTTGTACTAGCTGCCCTTTACGCTGCACTAGTTGCCCTCAACGTTGCTATGTTGCACTAGCTGCCCTCTACGCTGCACTAGTTGCACTCAACGTTGCTATGTTGTACTAGCTGCCCTTTACGCTGCACTAGTTGCCCTCAACGTTGCTATGTTGTACTAGCTGCCCTTTACGCTGCACTGGTTGCACTCAACGTTGCTATGTTGTACTAGCTGCCCTTTACGCTGCACTAGTTGCCCTCAACGTTGCTATGTTGGAGAAACTCATGCAGAAGTGTGATATTAAATATAAAAAAATGCCAAATTAGTCAGTCTAGCAGAGAGACAGAGAGAGAGACAGACAGAC
Source organism: Cherax destructor (assembly GCA_009830355.1). Lineage (NCBI taxonomy): Eukaryota > Metazoa > Arthropoda > Malacostraca > Decapoda > Parastacidae > Cherax > Cherax destructor. The sequence goes on from WNWK01001814.1 coordinate 39,955, forward strand.
AGAGAGAGAGAGTCATTATCTCCTAGCTAGCACCTAGTAGCACGTTTTTACCCCGCCTAGCACCTAGGGCTGGGCAAGATGAAAAATAGTGGAGGAAATGTAGAGTGAGATGTCTTGATAGTTAAACATTGACATTAACAGATGGTGTAACTCTGGAGGTGATGGAGGAGGTATATGTCTACTGGAGTGAGGCTTGGAGGAGGTACATGTCTACTGGAGTGAGGCTTAGAGGTGATGGAGGAGGTACATGTCTACTGGAGTGAGGCTTAGAGGTGATGGAGGAGGTCCATGTCTGCTGGAGTGAGGTTTAGAGGTGATGGAGGAGGTACATCACTGCTGGAGTTAACCTTGGAGGTAATGGAGGTACATCACTGCTGGAGTGAACATTGGAGGTAATGGAGGTACATCACTGCTGGAGTGAACCTTGGAGGTAATGGAGGTACATCACTGCTGGAGTGAACATTGGAGGTAATGGAGGTACATCACTGCTGGAGTGAACCTTGGAGGTAATGGAGGTACATCACTGCTAGAGTGAACCTTGGAGGTGATGGAGGTACATCACTGCTAGAGTGAACCTTGGAGGTAATGGAGGTACATCACTGCTGGAGTGAACCTTGGAGGTGATGGAGGTACATCACTGCTGGAGTGAACCTTGGAGGTAATGGAGGTACATCACTGCTGGAGTGAACATTGGAGGTAATGGAGGTACATCACTGCTGGAGTGAACCTTGGAGGTAATGGAGGTACATCACTGCTGGAGTGAACCATGGAGGTAATGGAGGTACATCACTGTTGGAGTGAACCTTGGAGGTGATGGAGGTACATCACTGCTGGAGTGAACCTTGGAGGTAATGGAGGTACATCACTGCTGGAGTGAACCTTGGAGGTAATGGAGGTACATCACTGCTGGTGTGAACCTTGGAGGTGATGGAGGTACATCACTGCTGGAGTGAACATTGGAGGTAATGGAGGTACATCACTGCTGGAGTGAACCTTGGAGGTAATGGAGGTACATCACTGCTGGAGTGAACCTTGGAGGTAATGGAGGTACATCACTGCTGGAGTGAACCTTGGAGGTAATGGAGGTACATCACTGCTGGAGTGAACTCTGGAGGTAATGGAGTACATCACTGCTGGAGTGAACCTTGAGGTAATGGAGGAAATCACTGCTGGTGTGAACCTTGGAGGTAATGGAGGTACATCACTGCTGGAGTGAACCTTGGAGGTAATGGAGGACATCACTGCTGGAGTGAACATTGGAGGTAATGGTGGTACATCACTGCTGGAGTGAACCTTGGAGTGTAATGGAGGACATCACTGCTGGAGTGAACCTGAGGTAATGGAGGTACATCACTGCTGGAGTGAACCTGAGGTTGAGGTACATCACTGCTGGAGTGAACATTGAGGTAATGGAGGTACATCACTGCTGGTGTGAACCTTGGAGGTGATGGAGGACATCACTGCTGGAGTGAACATTGGAGGTAATGGAGGTACATCACTGCTGGAGTGAACCTTGGAGGTAATGGAGGTACATCACTGCTGGAGTGAACCTTGGAGGTAATGGAGGTACATCACTGCTGGAGTGAACCTTGGAGGTAATGGAGGTACATCACTGCTGGAGTGAACCTTGGAGGTAATGGAGGTACATCACTGCTGGTGTGAACCTTGGAGGTAATGGAGGTACATCACTGCTGGTGTGAACCTTGGAGGTAATGGAGGTACATCACTGCTGGAGTGAACATTGGAGGTAATGGAGGTACATCACTGCTGGAGTGAACCTTGGAGGTAATGGAGGTGCATCACTGCTGGAGTGAACCTTGGAGGTAATGGAGGTACATCACTGCTGGAGTGAACCTTGGAGGTTATGGAGGTACATCACTGCTGGAGTGAACATTGGAGGTAATGGAGGTACATCACTGCTGGTGTGAACCTTGGAGGTGATGGAGGTACATCACTGCTGGAGTGAACCTTGTAGGTGATGGAGGTACATCAATGCTGGAGTGAACCTTGGAGGTGATAGAGGTACATCACTGTTGGAGTTAACCTTGGAGGTGATGGAGGTACATCACTGCTGGAGTGAACCTTGGAGGTAATGGAGGTACATCACTGCTGGAGTTAACCTTGGAGGTGATGGAGGTACATCACTGCTGGAGTGAACCTTGGAGGTAATGGAGGTACATCACTGCTGGAGTGAACCTTGGAGGTAATGGAGGTACATCACTGCTGGAGTGAACCTTGGAGGTAATGGAGGTACATCACTGCTGGAGGGAACCTTGGAGGTAATGGAGGTACATCACTGCTGGAGTGAACCTTGGAGGTAATGGAGGTACATCACTGCTGGAGTTAACCTTGGAGGTGATGGAGGTACATCACTGCTGGAGTGAACCTTGGAGGTAATGGAGGTACATCACTGCTGGAGTGAACCTTGGAGGTAATGGAGGTACATCACTGTTGGAGTGAACCTTGAAGGTAATGGAGGTACATCACTGCTGGAGTGAACCTTGGAGGTAATGGAGGTACATCACTGCTGGAGTGAACCTTGGAGGTAATGGAGGTACATCACTGCTGGAGTGTACCTTAGAGGTGATAGAGGTACATCACTGCTGGAGTGAACCTTGGAGGTAATGGAGGTACATCACTGCTGGAGTGAACCTTGGAGGTAATAGAGGTACATCACTGCTGGAGTGAACCATGGAGGTAATGGAGGTACATCGCTGCTGGAGTGAACCTTGGAGGTGATGGAGGTACATCACTGCTGGAGTGAACCTTGGAGGTAATGGAGGTACATCACTGCTGGAGTGAACCTTGGAGGTGATGGAGGTACATCACTGCTGGAGTGAACCTTGGAGGTGATGGAGGTACATCACTGCTGGAGTGAACCTTGAGGTAATGGAGGTACATCACTGCTGGAGTGAACCTGGAGGTGATGGAGGTACATCACTGTTGGAGTGAACCTTGAGGTAATGGAGGTACATCACTGCTGGTGTGAACCTTGGAGGTAATGGAGGTACATCACTGCTGGAGTGAACCATGGAGGTAATGGAGGTACATCACTGCTGGAGTGAACATTGGAGGTAATGGAGGTACATCACTGCTGGAGTGAACATTGGAGGTAATGGAGGTACATCACTGCTGGAGTGAACCTTGGAGGTAATGGAGGTACATCACTGCTGGAGTGAACCTTGGAGGTAATGGAGGTACATCACTGCTGGAGTGAACATTGGAGGTAATGGAGGTACATCACTGCTGGAGTGAACCTTGGAGGTGATGGAGGTACATCACTGCTGGAGTGAACCTTGGAGGTGATGGAGGTACATCACTGCTTGAGTGAACATTGGAGGTAATGGAGGTACATCACTGCTGGAGTGAACATTAGAGGTAATGGAGGTACATCACTGCTGGAGTGAACCTTGGAGGTAATGGAGGTACATCACTGCTGGAGTGAACATTGGAGGTAATGGAGGTACATCACTGCTGGAGTGAACATTGGAGGTAATGGAGGTACATCACTGCTGGAGTGAACCTTGGAGGTAATGGAGGTACATCACTGCTGGAGTGAACATTGGAGGTAATGGAGGTACATCACTGCTGGAGTGAGATAAGTTTGGCATCCTGCCAGATGGTAAGGTAGTTTTTTGTTTCTTAGTCAGGAAAAACTCACCTAGCGGTGGTCTTCGTCAGCAAAAACTCACCTGTCGGAGGTCTTCGTCAGCAAAACCTCACCTTTCGGAGGTCTTCGTCAGCAAAACCTCACCTGGAGGTGGTCTTCTTCAGGAAATGACCTGCTAGGCGGTGTTTATCTCAATATGGTGGAGGCTCCACTGCAGAGCCACCTCATTCAGTACCTGTTATATGTCGGTGGCTGGTTCCCAGAGCTATGTGAACCCCTGTGATTGGTTCCCAGCGCTATGTGAACCCCTGTGATTGGTTCCCAGCGCTATGTGAACCCATGTGACTGGTTCCCAGACCTATGTGAACCCCTGTGATTGGTTCCCAGCGCTATGTGAACCCATGTGACTGGTTCCCAGCGCTATGTGAACCCCTGTGATTGGTTCCCAGCGCTATGTGAACCCATGTGACTGGTTTTTAGACCTATGTGAACCCTGTGACTGGTTTCCAGAGCAATGTGAACCCTTGTGACTGATTATCAGCTCTCAGTGAACCCTTGTGACTGGTTTCCAGAGCTATGTGAACCCAGTGACTGGTTTCCAGAGCTATGTGAACCCCTGTGATTGGTTACCAGCGCTATGTGAACCCCTGTGACTGGTTTTCTGAGCTCCTGTACACTCAGAAACATTGCGTGCCTTTGGCACTATAATTGTGTCACTCCTGCAGTGACCTTTACTTCGTTCACTTATGCCTTTGGCACCGCAGTGGGGGGGGGGAGGAAAGGCGGCAGCAAGCTCTCATTCTGTCAGTGCCTTTAGCAATATGGCAGTAGTGACCTTTGACCTGCTCAAAGGTGCCTCTGGCTTTATACCGTGGCCTGAAGCATTGAACCTTCACCTCTGCTCTTGTAATCCATAAAGAAGTGTTGGATTGAGATTAAGTTGAGAAAAATCTGAGAAAGGGCGGGTGGGAATGTTACAGTCCTGGAGGTGGTTATTACAGTGCCTGCACTCTGAAGGATGGGTGGGAATGTTACAGTCCTGGAGGTGGGAAGTACAGTGCCTGCACTCTGAAGGATGGGTGGGAATGTTACAGTCCTGGAGGTGGTTAGTACAGTGCCTGCACTCTGAAGGATGGGTGGGAATGTTACAGTCCTGGAGGTGGTTAGTACAGTGCCTACACTCTGAAGGATGGGTGGGAATGTTACAGTCCTGGAGGTGGTTAGTACAGTGCCTACACTCTGAAGGATGGGTGGGGATGTTACAGTCCTGGAGGTGGTTAGTACAGTGCCTGCACTCTGAAGGATGGGTGGGGATGTTACAGTCCTGGAGGTGGGAAGTACAGTGCCTACACTCTGAAGGATGGGTGGGGATGTTACAGTCCTGGAGGTGGGAAGTACAGTGCCTACACTCTGAAGGATGGGTGGGGATGTTACAGTCCTGGAGGTGGTTAGTACAGTGCCTGCACTCTGAAGGATGGGTGGGGATGTTACAGTCCTGGAGGTGGTTAGTACAGTGCCTGCACTCTGAAGGGCGGGTGGGGATGTTACAGTCCTGGAGGTGGGAAGTACAGTGCCTGCACTCTGAACTACGTATAGGTGGGAATGTTGCTTTTTGGAGGGTCATCTGAACTGTCATGTCAGCAGCGTTCTGACAAGACTGACTGAACGAATGACAGTGAATGTGTTTTTTTCTTTTTTGTCAGGTTACCCTACCACAGTGCGAGACGACTAGTGTTAAAAATTAAAACTAAAGCTGTCCCTGACTCACTAGAGCTGTCCTTCACGCTCTAGAGCAGAGGCGTCGAGGAACCAAAGCAACTGACTTTAAACTATTCAAAACCTGTCAAGAATTCACTTTTTTCAAAACCTTGCCCGTCAAGAGAGAGGAAAGGCTTTTGATCTGTAGAACTGCATCTCTTCTCTTCCTTCTACAGAACCTGATTGCCGATCTCACGCACCGTATGACCCCTACAGCTCCAGCGCTTCCTCTGATTATAATTATCTAAACAGTTAGAGCAATATAATAAGCAGAGGCGCCAGAGTACACTAAGAGATTGCTCAGTAGGTGTAAAGGGACCAAGACTCTTCATCACCTTCACTTCATACATAGGGAAATTTTCAACACCTCTCTAACTGCATTGATAAGATTGTCATTTCCTGATCAGCCGGGCTGTGATGCATATGTTGAACTTCGTGCAGCTTGCACCAACAACCTTGTTGATCAGGCCATCAACCTGGAGGCCTGGTCTGAGACCGGGAAGGGGGGGGGGTGGTGACCCTTGGAATGGAACTAAAGACATTCAAATGGCCAGTATCATTTGTTCAATAACATCGACTAAGCAGCACTACGCAGTCAAGGACTAACCCAAACCTTACTTTAAGCAATATATTCCAGGATTGAAAGTTTGAAGCCAATCAAAAGAGTCATTCACAGGTCATCACATTGAAATCTTGGAAGGAAAAATTACAAAAAAATTCAATTCAATACAAATATTCGCTTCCTGGAATTCCTGTAAATTGGCAAAATAAAGCAGCTGAATACCTGTATTTCATCAGTTTCCTTGGAGACGTGTCCAGTATTTCAGTGATCAATAATTTTAATTAAATAGGTTCAAATAGGGTTATAAGAAATAGCATGACCTACTTCAAATAGGGTTAAAGACCATTGTTCCAAACTTTAACTCCAAAATGTGCCTAGACCCGTGTATGAATCCCCACACTTCTGAAAAGTTACAACTGGGGGATTACTGTTTTTCCTGTCTCGTGTCTGGGTGTTTGTGCAGCCTTCACTTGGAACAACCTGATAGGTGTGTTTGTCTCCCCTCCCCTCTTCACTCCACCTCACCTCCCCTCCCCTCTCAACCTCCCCTTCCCTCCCCACCTCCCCTCAACACTGCCTCAGTTACCAGCAAAGAAAAAATAAAAGGAATTTGATGTCTGACGCTCAGTGGGTAAGCGCAATATAGGAATGTCTCTGATAGTATCTGTGGTGTTCGTCTCTTATATTTAGTGAGCTGGGACTCCAAGGATGAGATGGAGACTGAAGGGAGAGAGGATATGGAGAAGAACAACAATAACAAAATATAATAATAAACTTAATAAAATATGTTATGATTTTTATCCATAACTTACAGGTTTAGCTAATAATGCAGTGATTGTTATGCCAAAGAATCAAAACTACAGTTTGCTACAACGCTGCAAATATTAAATTTTCCTCTTCCTCCCAGCAGCACAAACCATCCACAACTACTCAACATCACCACGTAGCACACTGCCAGCAGCACAAACCATCCACAACTACTCAACATCACCACGTAGCACCCTCCCAGCAGCACAAACCATCCACAACTACTCAACATACCCACGTAGCACACTGCCAGCAGCACAAACCATCCACAACTACTCAACATACCCACGTAGCACACTGCCAGCAGCACAAACCATCCACAACTACTCAACATACCCACGTAGCACACTCCCAGCAGCACAAACCATCCACAACTACTCAACATACCCACGTAGCACCCTCCCAGCAGCACAAACCATCCACAACTACTCAACATACCCACGTAGCACACTGCCAGCAGCACAAACCATCCACAACTACTCAACATACCCACGTAGCACACTGCCAGCAGCACAAACCATCCACAACTACTCAACATCCCCAGTAGCACACTGCCAGCAGCACAAACCATCCACAACTACTCAACATCCCCACGTAGCACACTGCCAGCAGCACAAACCATCCACAACTACTCAACATACCCACGTAGCACACTCCCAGCAGCACAAACCATCCACAACTACTCAACATACCCACGTAGCACACTCCCAGCAGTACAAACCATCCACAACTACTCAACATCACCACGTAGCACACTCCCAGCAGCACAAACCATCCACAACTACTCAACATCCCCACGTAGCACACTGCCAGCAGCACAAACCATCCACAACTACTCAACATCCCCACGTAGCACACTCCAGTCTGTCCTAACATCACAGCCATCGCCTCCACTAACAAGAACTTCACTAGAGCCAAACTCTAACCATCATAAGTCGGCTAAAAGTAAAGAACAAAAGACACAATACCGTGACTGGAACAATACACAAATAACTCCTACATAGCAGAGAGAAAAGCTAATGTGCGAGTTATTTGTGTATTGGCTGAAAGTAATTGGACTGCTTTAAATCCCAAACAGCATTATACAAAAGTGATAATGACCCGTTGGCATAGATAATGTGATCAACTCTTTGCTGTTTTCCCACATTATTCCTTGCAACTGTTCTGAAAAGAGTTAAATACGGGGAACGTAAATGGATATTGCCACGAACTGAAGGACTCTAGTAACCATGATACAAACAATACTTGTGTTATACACTGAGGCACCAACAATCACTTCATAAAATGGATTGATGTTATCCACGAAGAAGAGTGAGTTAGAGGATATTATCCTAGGAGAATATGCAGTTAGAAGTTGCTATCATAGAAAAGAGTTGAGAGATGCTTGGAATCTGTTCTCTTGAGCTCTTCTAACACCATGTTACAGAATTAAAGTAACTTCATGTTAACTAAACCTCATGCTAGCTTCACCTGTGTGTGTATGTACTCACCTATTTGTGGTTGCAGGGGTCAAGTCATAGCTCCTGGCCCTGCCTCTTCACTGATCACTACTAAGTCCTCTCTCTCCCTGCTCCATGAGCTTTATCAAACCTCGTCTTAAAACTATATATGGTTTCTGCCTCCACTACGTCACTTTCCAGACTATTCTACTTCCTGACAACTCTGACAATAAATACTTCCTAACATCCCTTTGACTCCTTTGAGTCTTCAACTTCCAATTGTGACCCCTTGTTTCTGAGTCCCATCTCTGGAACATTCTGTCTCTGTCCACCTTGTCAATTCCTCGCAGTATTTTATATGTTGTTATCATGTCTCCCCTAACCCTCCTGTCCTCCAGTGTCGTCAGGCTGATTTCCCTTAACCTTTCTTCGTAGGACATTCCGCTTAGCTCTGGGACTAGTCTTGTTGCAAACCTTTGTACTTTCTCTAATTTCTTGACGTGCTTGACCAGGTGTGGGTTCCAAACCGGTGCTCCATACTCCAGTATGGGCCTGACGTACACGGTATAGAGTCTTGAACGATTAATTACTGAGATATCGAAACGTTATTCTTAGGTTTGCCAGGCGCCCATATGCTGCAGCAGTTATCTGGTTGATGTGTGCCTCAGGAGATGTGCTCGGTATTATACTCACCCCAAGATCCTTTTTCTTGGGTGAGGTTTGCAGTCTTTGGCCACCTAGCCTATACTCTGTCTGTGGTCTTCTTTGCCCTTCCCCGATCTTCATGACTTTGCATTTGACGGGGTTAAATTAAAAAACCAGTTGCCTAATCAGGCTTGCAGCCTCTTTGTGTGTGTGTGTGTGTGTGTGTATGATCACAGTAAACAGGTGATATCACAATATGCAGAACAACCACTGTGAAAAAATAGTGAACTTCCAAGCACTTTCGTTATTTCTAACAATATCAAGGAACTGTAAAAATAAAAGATAAACAGAGTGCATATATGGTCGAGATTACACTTGACGGTCAACTCAGACTCTTGTCCACTTCTAATGCGACGTTTATGTTATAATCTTAGTTCAAGACTTTTAAAAGTTCCACCGTAACAAACTTCACCGCATATTTTTCTACAAGGAATCCTGTAGACACAACTGTCAACATTTTCTGGGGAACACTTGGGTATCTTTATTGAGGAAACGTTTCGCCACACAGTGGCTTCATCAGCCATCAAGTAGAAAGGTGTAAGGAGGAGGAGTTTGAGGTTACAGTCCCTCGCCTGTTGAGCTGTTCAGTCCATCATCTGTTAGAAGTGGCAAGGCCGAGAGTGACTTATATGCTGTAATCAGGTGAGTGAAGCAGGAGGAGGCGGTCATAGTGGTACCTTCCAAGTGGAAGGTACCACTATGACCCCGCCTCCTCCTGCTTCACCTCACCTGATTACAGCATATAAGTCACCTCTACGGCCTTGTGCTACACTTCTAACAAGATTGATGGACTGAACACATCAACTCCAGGCCGAGGGACTGATAACCTCAAACTCCTCCTCTCCTTACACCTTTCTACTTTGTATTGGACTGATGAAGCCACTGTGTGGCGAAACGTTTCCTCAATAAAGATACCCAAGTGTTGCATATGTGTCTAATTTATAACTTGTCGGTTCTCTGAACCATTCATCTATTTTCTGGGGAAATTTTAATCAAAAGTTTTTTTTCACTGTATCAGTATTTTTAAATACAACTTTGATTTTAAAATTCTCCAGTTGATAAGTTACATCAAGAAAATGTTGATGGTAAGGGACAACCAACACAGTTTAATTGAATAAGGTCCTTTGTCCTTTTTTCAAATTCTAAAAAGTGTTTCTAGCTGTTTTAAAAGATTTATCAAGTGTTTTGGGTATTTTAGATCATTATTTATTTCATAAATCTTTAAGATTTCTTCAAAAAAATGCTGACGGCTGTGTCTATAAGTATCCCTGTAAAAAATGTGATAAAGTTTATTACGGTCAAACTGACTTGAATCCAATTTATTTTTAAAATACCGAGAAAGTTGCATCAAGCATCTCCATAGAATCAAGTTTCATAAAAAAATATTTGTGAAATTAATATGAATATTGCTTTAGGATTATACAAATTAGATTCATTTATAATTAAGAAAATTTGGGAAGAATTTATGATATATCCGACAAGTTAAAAATCATAAAGTTTGGGTAGAATATAAGCTGTGTCTAACAGGTCCTTGACCACCTCACCCGCATCATTATAAAGGCTCAGGTGTTGTATGCTGACCGCGACGTGTAATCTCGCACTAACATAGCTTCTGCTGATCTTTTACTTTTACAGTTCCCTGATAATGTGAGAAATCATGAAAGCGCTTGGAAGTTTACACCCACACACAGGAGCTGTGAATCGACCCCTGCAACCGCAAATAGGTAAGTACACACACACACAGGAGTAGTCAATCGACTCCTGCAATCACAAATAGGTAAGTACACACAGGAGCTGTGACTCGTCCCCTGCAACCACAAATAGGTAAGTACACACAGGAGCTGTGACTCGTCCCCTGCAACCACAAATAGGTAAGTACACACAGGAGCTGTGACTCGTCCCCTGCAACCACAAATAGGTAAGTACACACAGGAGCTGTGACTCGTCCCCTGCAACCACAAATAGGTAAGTACACACAGGAGCTGTGAATCGTCCCCTGCAACCACAAATAGGTAAGTACACACAGGAGCTGTGACTCGTCCCCTGCAACCACAAATAGGTAAGTACACACAGGAGCTGTGACTCGTCCCCTGCAACCACAAATAGGTAAGTACACACACACACAGAGCCTGAGGGAAGCTTCTTAAAGTACTCATTGAAAGTGGAGGCTGAGCAAGCTGTGATAGCACCTGGGTAATCCTGGCTCCCAGCAGGTGGGCAGTCACACCAGCTGGGACAAGACCAAGATGGAGGCGAGAGGGAGGAAGATGGAAGTGAGAGGGAGGAAGATGGAAGTGAGAGGGAGGAAGAAAGATGGAAGTGAGAAGGAAGAAGAAAGATGGAAGTGAGAGGGAGGAAGAAAGATGGAGGCGAGAGGGAGGAAGAAAGATGGAAGTGAGAGGGAGAAAGAAAGATGGAGGTGAGAGGGAGGAAGAAAGATGGAAGTGAGAGAAAGGAAGAAAGATGGAGGTGAGAGGGAGGAAGAAAGATGGAAGTGAGAGGGAAGAAGAAAGATGGAAGTGAGAGGGAGGAAGAAAGATGGAGGTGAGAGGGAGGAAGAAAGATGGAGGTGAGAGGGAGGAAGAAAGATGGAAGTGAGAGGGAGGAAGAAAGATGGAAGTGAGAGGGAGGAAGAAAGATGGAGGTGAGAGGGAGGAAGAAAGATGGAAGTGAGAGGGAGGAAGAAAGATGGAGGCGAGAGAGGAAGAAAGATGGAAGTGAGAGGGAGGAAGAAAGATGGAGGCGAGAGGGAGGAAGAAAGATAGAGGTGAGAGGGAGGAAGAAAGATGGAAGTGAGAGGGAGGAAGAAAGATGGAGGCGAGAGGGAGGAAGAAAGATGGAGGTGAGAGGGAGGAAGAAAGATAGAGGTGAGAGGGAGGAAGAAAGATGAAGGTGAGAGGGAGGAAGAAAGATGGAGGTGAGAGGGAGGAAGAAAGATGGAGGCGAGAGGGAGGAAGAAAGATGGAAGTGAGAGGGAGGAAGAAAGATGGAGGTGAGAGGGAGGAAGAAAGATGGAGGTGAGAGGGAGGAAGAAAGATGGAGGCGAGAGGGAGGAAGAAAGATGGAGGCGAGAGGGAGGAAGAAAGATGGAGGTGAGAGGGAGGAAGAAAGATGGAGGTGAGAGGGAGGAAGAAAGATGGAGGTGAGAGGGAGGAAGAAAGATGGAGGCGAGAGGGAGGAAGAAAGATGGAGGTGAGAGGGAGGAAGAAAGATGGAGGTGAGAGGGAGGAAGAAAGATGGAGGTGAGAGGGAGGAAGAAAGATGGAGGTGAGAGGGAGGAAGAAAGATGGAGGTGAGAGGGAGGAAGAAAGATGGAGGCGAGAGGGATAAAGAAAGATGGGGAATCAAGGAGGCAGGAAGGAATATGGGTTTAGAGACAAGATAAAGAGTAAGACAGAGAAAATGAAGGAATAAACACTGAGAGATAAAAGAAAGGAGGAAAGACAGAGACAGAAGAGGATATGAAAGAAATCTCTGGAGAGGCGAGAGATAAGAGAACTGAAGTGGGTAGAGGAGAGAGAGAGCAAAGAATAGCTAGAAGAGAAGGGGAGGATGAAAAGAAGAACAAAGGAGTAAATGGCAGAGAGAGGAAAAAAATAGAACCACAAAGAGGGAACAGGGCCACAGGGAGAGAATAGGGCCACAGGGAGAGAATAGGGCCACAGGGAGAGAATAGGGCCACAGGGAGAGAATAGGGCCACAGGGAGAGAATAGGGCCACAAGGAGAGAATAGGGTCACAAGGAGAGAATAGGGCCACAGGGAGAGAATAGGGCCACAGGGAGAGAATAGGGCCACAAGGAGAGAATAGGGTCACAAGGAGAGAATAGGGCCACAGGAGAGAATAGCCACAGGAGAGAATAGGGCCACAAGGAGAGAATAGGGTCACAAGGAGAGAATAGGGCCACAGGGAGAGAATAGGGCCACAGGGAGAGAATAGGGCCACAAGGAGAGAATAGGGTCACAAGGAGAGAATAGGGCCACAGGGAGAGAATAGGGTCACAAGGAGAGAATAGGGTCACAGGGAGAGAATAGGGTCACAAGGAGAGAATAGGGTCACAAGGAGAGAATAGAGTCACAAGGAGAGAATAGGGTCACAAAGAGGAGAGAATAGGGTCACAAGGAGAGAATAGGGTCACAAGGAGAGAATAGGGTCATAAAGAGGAGAGAATAGGGTCACAAGGAGAGAATAGGGTCACAAGGAGAGAATAGGGTCACAAAGAGGAGAGAATAGGGTCACAAGGAGAGAATAGGGTCACAAGGAGAGAATAGGGTCACAAGGAGAGAATAGAATCACAAGGAGAGAATAGGGTCACAAGGAGAGAATAGGGTCACAAGGAGAGAATAGGGTCACAAGGAGAGAATAGGGTCACAAGGAGAGAATAGAGTCACAAGGAGATAATAGGGTCACAAGGAGAGAATAGGGTCACAAGGAGAGAATAGGGTCACAAAGAGGAGAGAATAGGGCCACAGGGGGAGAATAGGGTCACAAGGAGAGAATAGGGTCACAAGGAGAGAATAGAGTCACAAGGAGAGAATAGGGTCATAAAGAGGAGAGAATAGGGCCACAAGGAGAGAATAGGGTCACAAAGAGGAGAGAATAGGGCCACAAAGAGGAGAGAATAGGGTCACAAGGAGAGAATAGGGTCATAAAGAGGAGAGAATAGGGTCACAAGGAGAGAATAGGGTCACAAGGAGAGAATAGGGTCACAAGGAGAGAATAGGGTCACAAGGAGAGAATAGGGTCACAAAGAGGAGAGAATAGGGCCACAAAGAGGAGAGAATAGGGTCACAAGGAGAGAATAGGGTCACAAGGAGAGAATAGGGTCACAAAGAGGAGAGAATAGGGCCACAAAGAGGAGAGAATAGGGTCACAAGGAGAGAATAGGGTCATAAAGAGGAGAGAATAGGGTCACAAGGAGAGAATAGGGTCACAAGGAGAGAATAGAGTCACAAGGAGAGAATAGGGTCACAAGGAGAGAATAGGGTCACAAGGAGAGAATAGGGTCACAAGGAGAGAATAGGGTCACAAGGAGAGAATAGGGTCACAAGGAGAGAATAGAGTCACAAGGAGAGAATAGGGTCACAAGGAGAGAATAGGGTCACAAGGAGAGAATAGGGTCACAAGGAGAGAATAGGGTCACAAAGAGGAGAGAATAGGGCCACAGGGAGAGAATAGGGTCACAAGGAGAGAATAGGGTCACAAGGAGAGAATAGAGTCACAAGGAGAGAATAGGGTCATAAAGAGGAGAGAATAGGGCCACAAGGAGAGAATAGGGTCACAAAGAGGAGAGAATAGGGCCACAAAGAGGAGAGAATAGGGTTACAAGGAGAGAATAGGGTCATAAAGAGGAGAGAATAGGGTCACAAGGAGAGAATAGGGTCACAAGGAGAGAATAGGGTCACAAGGAGAGAATAGGGTCACAAAGAGGAGAGAATAGGGCCACAAAGAGGAGAGAATAGGGTCACAAGGAGAGAATAGGGTCATAAAGAGGAGAGAATAGGGCCACAAGGAGAGAATAGGGTCACAAAGAGGAGAGAATAGGGCCACAAAGAGGAGAGAATAGGGTCACAAGGAGAGAATAGGGTCATAAAGAGGAGAGAATAGGGTCACAAGGAGAGAATAGGGTCAGAAGGAGAGAATAGGGTCACAAGGAGAGAATAGGGTCACAAGGAGAGAATAGGGTCACAAAGAGGAGAGAATAGGGCCACAAAGAGGAGAGAATAGGGTCACAAGGAGAGAATAGGGTCATAAAGAGAGAATAGGGCCACAAGGAGAGAATAGGGTCACAAAGAGGAGAGAATAGGGCCACAAAGAGGAGAGAATAGGGTCACAAGGAGAGAATAGGGTCATAAAGAGGAGAGAATAGGGCCACAAGGAGAGAATAGGGTCACAAAGAGGAGAGAATAGGGCCACAAAGAGGAGAGAATAGGGTCACAAGGAGAGAATAGGGTCATAAAGAGGAGAGAATAGGGTCACAAAGAAAAGAGAATAGGGCCACAAAGAGGAGAGAATAGGGCCACAAAGAGGAAAGAATAGGGCCACAAAGAGGATGCGTCAATCAACCAGTCTGTGGTACCTATCCTGCTGATTGTGGATCCTGCTGGCTATGGATCCTGCTTGCTATGGATCCTGCTGGCTATGGATCCTGCTGGCTGTGGATCCTGCTTGCTATGGATCCTGCTGGCTATGGATCCTGCTTGCTATGGATCCTGCTGGCTATGGATCCTTCTGGCTGTGGATCCTGCTGGCTGTGGATCCTGCTGGCTGTGGATCCTACTGGCTGTGGATCCTGCTGGCTGTAGATCCCTTCAAAACAACCCCTTTCCATTCATACATAATCCTCTTCCAAGCAAAGCAAATTAACTTTGTATACTTAGACATGGAAGCAGAATACATTCTGCAACATATACACACACACACACACACACACACACACATACACACATTCTATATAATGCCTATACAGGTATATGTATATTAATTCACCAGCGTCTCACCTCAAAAAAAAAAAATAGCATATTGTACCTCCTGTCAATCCAGTTCCTAATTTTTTTGGCCAGTTTGTCGACTTTTGAGTATGTTGTATGTTGTGACCATGTCTCCCTTGAGTCATCTGTTCTCCATGGTTGTTAGAGTTAGTTCTCTTGTGTCCTCGTGGGTGAGGTCATTAACTACAGGTACTGGACTGCTGGAGAGGGAGAGTGTTTTGCCCGCAGCTCTCAAGGAAAAGATGATTTATGGGCACAACGTTTCGCTCTGTATAGAGCTTTTTGGGGTTTCACTCTGAGGAAAGCTTTATCATGTTTCGCTCTGTCTAGAGCTTTACCACGTTTCTCTCTAAAGAGAGCTTTATCATGTTTCACTCTGTCTAGAGCTTTACCACGTTTCACTCTAAAGAGAGCTTTATCATGTTTCACTCTGTCTAGAGCTTTACCACGTTTCACTCTGTCTAGAGCTTTACCACGTTTCACTCTGTCTAGAGCTTTATCATGTTTCACTCTGTCTAGAGCTTTACCACGTTTCACTCTGTCTAGAGCTTTATCATGTTTCACTCTGTCTAGAGCTTTACCACGTTTCACTCTAAAGAGAGCTTTATCATGTTTCGCTATGTAGAGTTCCATTAAGTCATTTTCGTTGTATGTAAAGCTTAATCAAAATGTGATAAAGCTCTACACTAAGCGGCAAAAACCTCGCCCAGAACAAAAGCTCCTCTACAACGTACTTTCTCTTTGCTTTCCAACAAGCTGCTGGGAAAGCCTTGCATCTTCAAGCTTTTTTCATAATTTAAGCTGGGGGGGTTCAAACTTTTTACGCAGTTAATCTGTGGTTCAAGCTGGTTTACCCCCTACGCTTTCAAGCCTTTTTTTCTTCATCCTGAGAGTCTATTCGCTTCAACTCCAGCAGCCACTTCCTTAATTTTTTTTTGTAAATACGATTGATTGAGATTTGATACATAATTGAATAAGAAGTGGAAGGCCCTTCATAGTGCACGAGTCATTTAACTCTAGAGGCAATTTTCTTCAATTGCATTTGCAACAGGAGAGGTGACTGTGTTCATGTATCCCGTGCATGCCCAGTCTTGAAGCTACGTGCCTGGCAGCAGCGTGAAATACACTTCTGACTTTCACTCTGAACTGGTCTTTCACAATTTCCTACGTCAAAATAATCAATGATTTTTTCAAAGCGGCTTTGAAACAACTTATAGATTATAGATCTTCATGAGTCTTGCAGGAACTTACAAGTTAATCAATTAGTCACTTGTGCAACACTCGGGTATCTTTACTGTGGAGATGTTTTGGCAGCCAGTGGCTTCCTGGGTCTAATACAGAGAAGAATGGTGGAAGATCAGGAAGGGTTTGAGGTAATCAGTCTGAGGGACTGATTACCTCAAACTCCCTATCTTACACCTTTCTCCGTATTGGACTGAGGAAGCCACTGACTGCCAAAACATCTCCACAGTAAAGATTCCTGAGTGTTGCACAAGTGACTAATTTACCAGCATTACACATGTACAATAATTACATCTGACTTGAGAGATCAGTAAGTGGGACGTCACTTACCTGCATCAATCACTCTTAATTATCTTAATTATTTTCGTCTGATGCTGGGCCTACTGGACTTTAATTACTGAGGTGAATCTCCACTAATTATCTTCAGCTGATAATGGATTGGGAGGAGGAGGGAGGGAGGGGGAGGGAGGAGGGGAGGGAGGGAGGAGGGGAGGGAGGGAGGGTGGGGAGGGGAGGGAGGGAGGGAGGGAGGGAGTGGGGAGGAGGGAGGGAGGGGTGGGGGAATGAGGGAGGGGTGAGGGAGGGAGGGAGGGGTGGGGGAGGGAGGGAGGGGTGGGGGAGGGTGGGTTGGAGGGAGGGAGGGAGGGGGTGTTTGAGGGAGGGAGAGAGGGAGGGGAAAGGAGGATAAATGATTGTGATTCAATTAGGTGACTTGGGTGCTCCTCGAAGATGTCAGGTGATGTCACCTGCTGTCCTCACCTGTGATGTCACCTGCTGCCGTAACCTGTGATGTCACCTGCTGTCCTCACCTGTGATGTCACCTGCTGCCCTCACCAGTGATGTTACCTGCTGCCCTCACCTGTGTTGTCACCTGCTATCCTCATCAGTGATGTCACCTGCTGCCCTCACCTGTGATGTCACCTGCTGTCCTCACCTGTGATGTCACCTGCTGCCCTCACCAATGTTACCTGCTGCCCTCACCTGTGATGTCACCTGCTGTCCTCATCAGTGATGTCACCTGCTGCCCTCACCTGTGATGTTACCTGCTGCCCTCACTTGTGATGTCACCTGCTGCCCTCACCTGTGATGTCACTTGCTGCCCTCACCTGTGATGTCACCTGCTGCCCTCACCTGTGATGTCACCTGCTGTCCTCACCAGTGATGTCACCTCGGGTCTCCCATCGAGGTAGCGTGATCCGAAAAGGAAGGAACACTTTCACCATCATTCATTCAACAGCCATCTTGCCTTCAAACACAGTTCAGATGACCTCCAGAACTGCAATATCTCGACCCCTCCTTCAGAGTGCAGGCACTGTACTTCCCACCTCCAGGACTCCTTCAGAGTGCAGGCACTGTACTCCCACCTCCAGGACTCCTTCAGAGTGCAGGCACTGTACTTCCCACCTCCAGGACTCCTTCAGAGTGCAGTCACTGTACTTCCCACCTCCAGGACTCCTTCAGAGTGCAGGCACTGTACTCCCACCTCCAGGACACAAATCCATCTAACCGGTTCCCCTGAGTCTCTTCATAAATGTTATCTTGGTCACACTCTAACAGTACGTTAAATCATAAAAACCACTTGTCTCCACTCCTATTCATTCCCACAAACTTGTTGAATGTCCAAGCTCCTAGCACTCAAAACCACCTTTATCCCCCTCCCTCCAACCCTTCTTGGGACGACCCATGTCCCCTTCCTTTTTCCATCCCATATATTTATTCACTCTCCTACTTATCCTATTTTGCTCCATTCTCTCTAAATATCCAGCCCACCTCAACAACCTGCCCCTCCTGCGTCCTTTGAGTAATACTTTTGGTAATTTACACCCCATAATCTTCAAGTTCCCAATTCTCAGCATAATATTCAGACCACACACTGCCTTGAAACCCAACATTTCCATTGTCTCCAGCCGCCTCCTCGCTGCCTCATTTAAAACCAACAGTGGAGATAAATTATATAAAATACCGACACGGTGGAAAAATCAACACATTCGATATGAAAGTCATCGTAACTCCAAGACGCTTCGACGTTCCTGCTCTCCAACACAAGCTTGACCAGGTCACTCCACTTTACACTACAAGTCGACAAAACTCTTCCTTTCCTTGATGATCTCTGCAATGCTGACCAAAAATTTCGTTTTAAAGTCTATCGAAAAACTACCAACCAACACGATCTTCTCCACTTCTACTCTCACCACGACACCAAAACTAAACGTGGTGTAATCACAGGCTTTTTTTCTTCGTGCATTCCGAATCTGTAGCAATGAGTTCCTTGAGAAAGAATTATCTATCTTCGAACAAGTACTTTCTAAATTTCACTATCCTCATCACTTCATTAGAAAGTGCAGACGCTGGGCATATAACATCTTCAACTCACCCAGGCAAGATACTGCCCAGAGGAGATACATAGTCCTCCCATCCAACACCGTTGCCACACACGTTTCCGACAGCTTTTCCAATACCTCATTCCAAGTATCTACCTCCACATCCACCACCATCAAGGACATCACCAGTAATAGAGAAGACAAGCTTAAATCCTCTGCAGGGGTATACATAATCCCCTGAAATGACTGAAATGATTAATGTGGGCGATATATCGAGAGACCTCCAAACACGTATTTCAGAACACCAGTACACAGGTAGAAGAGACGATTTAAGGAATGCCTGCGCGCTCAACACCGAAACTTCTACAACCATTTAACTAACTACAGAGACACAAGACTCATCACCAGGGAAGAAGACACTCAGTACCGCAGGATCATGCAATAATCATATATGTTTCAACAATATCAACCAGAGCAACGGTTTTTACATCACAGCTGAACCTTGACAAGAAACTTCTTCATTGTTATCCCAGATAACAACATACACACTTAGTGCCTCTCAAATCCAACCTACCCAACATTCTCCACCTGACTCTCAACTCTCTATATATATATATATAATCATGTACTCTTTACCCAGGTATATCTGTTTGTCACTTGATAAGGTCCACTGTGTGGACGAACCGTAGTCTATAAAAGATCGCATTATACTTCATTTGTGTTTATTTTTACTCCATACAACGGTGTTGGGAGCCACTATACTCTGGCACATTCCCCTCTTTATCACCATGGATAAAGCTCTTTATCTCCACAGATGCCTCAACGCTACACCCATCTATTTTTCCCTTCGTCAGTTCTACGGTTCCCCTCATCTTTCTCACACTCATCTACCGACAAGTCTACTCCCGAACATTCGAACACATTCCCTTCCTCCATACTCCCTCTCCTTCCTACTCCCGAACATCCGAACACATTCCCTTCCTCCATACTCCCTCTCCTTCCTACTCCCGAACATCCGAACACATTCCCTTCCTCCATACTCCCTCTCCTTCCTACTCCCAAACATCCGAACACATTCCCTTCCTCCATACTCCGTCTCCTTCCTACTCCAGAACATCCGAACACATTCCCTTCCTCCATACTCCCTCTCCTTCCTACTCCCAAACATCCGAACACATTCCCTTCCTCCATACTACCTCTCCTTCCTACTCCAGAACATCCGAACACATTCCCTTCCTCCATACTCCCTCTCCTTCCTACTCCCGAACATCCGAACACATTCCCTTCCTCCATACTCCCTCTCCTTCCTACTCCCGAACATCCGAACACATTCCCTTCCTCCATACTCCCTCTCCTTCCAATCTAATATCCAATCTTTCATTGCCTAGATTTTTTTATTACCTCAATCACATTGCTCTTTCCAATGTTTACTTTTAATATCCTTCTTCCTCCTACCATCCCAAAATACCTCCACCAACCCTTGTAGCTTCTCTTCAGAATCTCCCTCCACAAAAAGCACAGCGTCATCAGCAAAAAAGCAACTGTGACAACTCCCACTTTGTGTGACATTCATTATCTTTAATACATTAAAGCCAGCGGCTCTGAGTTGTCAATGTCAGCAAAGATTTATTACAAAAACCGATGTATTTTAAAACGATATAATATAAAACAATATACAACGATATAATATAAAACAATATACAACGATATAATATAAAAGAGTATACAACGATATATTATAAACCATTATAAAACGATCAATTATAAAATATTATATAAAACGATATATTTTAAAACATTATAAAACGATATATTAAAAACAATATAGTATTAAACGAAATATTTAATAAAGATACATTTAAAATCGATATATTAAAAAAAAAACATATTTTCTTCAAAAATTGGTATAGATGTGTGTATTATTTCTCTTACTCTCATTCACACTCTCACTCTCTCTCTCTCTCATTCACTCTCACTCTCGCTCTCTCTCATTCACACTCACTCTCGCTCTCTCTCATTCACTCTCACTCTCGCTCTCTCTCATTCACTCTCACTCTCGCTCTCATTCACTCTCACTCTCGCTCTCTCTCATTCACTCTCACTCTCGCTCTCTCTCATTCACTCTCACTCTCGCTCTCTCTCACACTCACTCTCGCTCTCACTCTCGCTCACTCTCACACTCTCACTCTCTCTCACACTCACTCTCGCTCTCACACTCTCTCACTCTCGCTCTCACACTCTCACAGATAATTCATGACGATGTTTCACCCGTCTTCCTACAAGAGCTTTTGATCCACTTCCCTTGATCAAGAACTTTTCACCATGATCTCTAAGAAAGGTGTGGGACCACTAGAGTTCTGACGACCAGCAGACGAGTGGTCGTACCTCCAGCAACGACCTGTCGTACCTCCAGCAACGACCTGTCGTACCTCCAGCAACGACCTGTCGTACCTCCAGCAACGACCTGTCGTACCTCCAGCAACGACCTGTCGTTCCTCCAGCACGAATCCAACCTTCCCCATCATTCGTATACTAGCAGACGAATGGTCTTACCCTAGTTCCCTCCACAACGACTTGCAGCAGTCGTGTGGTGGTCGTGGCACACGACCCAGCCACCACACTGGCTTCCCTGAACAGCAAAGCAGGTAATTAGGAGACGAGAGACAGGTAATTAGGAGATAAGAGAGAGAGACTAATGCAGGTGAGAGGCACCTACTTCTAGACTACACGAAATAGGTACCATCCTACACCTCAGTACTACATCAATACAAAACTACATTCATACATAGTGGAATGCTTGACGATATCCACATCAGTACTGGTGTCTCCCAGCTCAGGCTGACACTACTGAAGTGTCTCAGCTCAGGCTGACACTACTGAAGTGTCCCAGCTCAGGCTGACACTACTGAAGTGTCTCAGCTCAGGCTGACACTACTGAAGTGTCCCAGCTCAGGCTGACACTACTGAAGTGTCATAGCTCAGGCTGACACTACTGAAGTGTCCCAGCTCAGGCTGACACTACTGAAGTGTCCCAGCTCAGGCTGACACTACTGAAGTGTCTCAGCTCAGGCTGACACTACTGAAGTGTCCCAGCTCAGGCTGACACTACTGAAGTGTCCCAGCTCAGGCTGACACTACTGAAGTGTCCCAGCTCAGGCTGACACTACTGAAGTGTCACAGCTCAGGCTGACACTACTGAAGTGTCCCAGCTCAGGCTGACACTACTGAAGTGTCTCAGCTCAGGCTGACACTACTGAAGTGTCTCAGCTCAGGCTGACACTAATGAAGTGTCTCAGCTCAGGCTGACACTACTGAAGTGTCCCAGCTCAAGCTGACATTACTGAAGTGTCTCAGCTCAGGCTGACACTACTGAAGTGTCTCAGCTCAGGCTGACACTACTGAAGTGTCTCAGCTCAGGCTGACACTACTGAAGTGTCTACGCTCAGGCTGACATTACTGAAGTGTCCCAGCTCAGGCTGGCATTACTGAAGTGTCCCAGCTCAGGCTGACACTACTGAAGTGTTCCAGCTCAGGCTGACACTACTGAAGTGTCCCAGCTCAGGCTGACACTACTGAAGTGTCCCAGCTCAGGCTGACATTACTGAAATGTCCCAGCTTAGGCTGACACTACTGAAGTGTCTCAGCTCAGGCTGACATTACTGAAGTGTCTCAGCTCAAGCTGACACTACTGAAGTGTCCCAGCTCAGGCTGACACTACTGAAGTGTCTCAGCTCAGACTGACACTACTGAAGTGTCTCAGCTCAGGCTGACACTACTGAAGTGTCTCAGCTCAGGCTGACATTACTGACAGGGAAACACTGCCCTTGTTCCCACTGTGTAACTATCATATAGAATAGTGTAGCAACACTGCTGGTGTTCCCACTGTGTTACTATCATATAGAATAGTGTAGCAACACTGCTGGTGTTCCCATTGTGTAACTATCATATATAATAGTGTAGCAACACACTGCTGGCGTTCCCACTGTGTAACTATCATAGAATAGTGTAGCAACACACTGCTGGTGTTCCCACTGTGTAATTATCATAATGAATAGTGTAGCAACACACTGCTGGTGTTCCCATTGTGTTACTATCAAATAGAATAGTGTAGCAACACTGCTGGTGTTCCCACTGTGTAATTATCATAATGAATAGTGTAGCAACACACTGCTGGTGTTCCCACTGTGTTACTATCATATAGAATAGTGTAGCAACACACTGCTGGTGTTCCCACTTTGTAACTATCATATAGAATAGTGTAGCAGCACACTGCTGGTGTTCCCACTGTGTAACTATCATATAGAATAGTGTAGCAGCACACTGCTGGTGTTCCCATTGTGTAACTATCATATAGAATAGTCTAGCAACACTCCTGGTGTTCCCACTGTGTAACTATCATATAGAATAGTGTAGCAGCACACTGCTGGTGTTCCCACTGTGTAACTATCATATAGAATAGTGTAGCAACACACTGCTGGTGTTCCCACTGTGTAACTATCATATAGAATAATGTAGCAACACACTGCTGGTGTTTCCACTGTGTAACTATCATGTAGAATAGTGTAGCAACACACTGCTGGTGTTTCCACTGTGTAACTATCATGTAGAATAGTGTAGCAACACTGCTGGTGTTCCCACTGTGTAACTATCATATAGAATAGTGTAGCAACACACTGCTAGTGTTCCCACTGTGTAACTATCATATAGAATAGTGTAGCAACACACTGCTGGTGTTCCCACTGTGTAACTATCATATAGAATAGTGTAGCAACACTCCTGGTGTTCCCACTGTGTAACTATCATATAGAATAGTGTAGCAACACACTGCTGGTGTTCCCACTGTGTAACTATCATATAGAATAGTGTAGCAACACACTGCTGATGTTCCCACTGTGTAACTATCATATAGAATAGTGTAGCAACACACTGCTGGTATTTCCACTGTATAACTATCATATAGAATAGTGTAGCAACACACTGCTGGTGTTCCCACTGTGTAACTATCATATAGAATAGTGTAGCAACACTGCTGGTGTTCCCACTGTGTAACTATCATATAGAATAGTGTAGCAACACACTGCTGGTGTTCCAACTGTATAACTATCATATAGAATAGTGTAGCAACACACTACTGGTATTTCCACTGTGTAACTATCATATAAAATAGTGTAGCAACACACTACTGGTGTTCACACTGTGTAATTATCATATAGAATAGTGTAGCAACACACTGCTGGTGTTCCCAATTTATTTACATAAATATATAGTGATAAAACAAGTGTGTTTGTTTAATACCATCCCCGTGTTTGTTTAATACCATCACCGTGTTTGTTTAATACCATCCCCGTGTTTGTTTAATACTATCCCCGTGTTTGTTTAATACCATCCCTGTGTTTGTTTAATACCATCCCCGTGTTTGTTTAATACCATCCTCGTGTTTGTTTAATACCATCCCCAAAAAAAACAGAGGGAGGAAAAAGCAGGGTGCTGGTGGATGGTCAATACTGTGTTTAGTGGTGGCGCCCTGAATCAAGGTGTCAGCTACAAGGCCAAAGGGCGTCAACGGGAGGGCCAAAGGGTGCCAACGGCAGGGCCAGAGATGGGTGACAGGGGCAGCATTGACGCTAGCAGCATCCCCCAAAGAAAGTATGTAACCTGGGTGTTAGGGATCTGTTGTGGGTAGCATCCCGGGGAGGGGAAAGAGTCTGTTGGTATACCTGGGCTTGTAAATAAGCTGGGGTTGGATAACAATATTTCAGTGACTTTTTTTTGAGGATTGCGTGTCACCTGTTGACCACCAGTCAAGAATACTGTAATACCTAAAATAGTGATTAACGTAAACTACCAGTGTATATACACATAGACATACACCTTTCCGTGTATATTCACTAAGACATGTTCCTCTCAGTGTATATACACATACACCTCACGGTGTATGTGTATTTAGAGATGTCAGACGTCAGGAGACATCACGACACTCCATTAGAACGTCAGATTTCACAGCACCCCATCAGAACGTCAGTAGATACCAACCACACACAGTACAAGAACGCCAGGAGACACCCGACACAGTACAAGAACGTCAGGAGACACCCGACACAGTACAAGAACGTCAGGAGACACCACACACAGTACAAGAACGTCAGGAGACACCAGACACAGTACAAGAACGTCAGGAGACACCACACACAGTACAAGAACGTCAGGAGACACCAGACACAGTACAAGAACGTCAGGAGACACCAGACACAGCACCAGCAGACATCTGAACATCAACAGACTCCAGACACAGTACCAGCAGATGAAGAGGAGCGACACAAGGTGCTCTGACGAAGTCAAGGAAGACTCAGCCGAGGATGTCAGTGTAGCGCCAGAGTGACCTACCTGCTCACGGGACTGCTCCTCGATGACCATCTTGACTTCGAGTGACTGACGAGTCTCGAGGAACGCTCGACGGTGCTTCTTGTCAGCGAAGAAGTAAGACATCAGTCCCAGCAGCGTGGCCCCTGACACCAGCAGCAAGTTAGCCACTACCTGTACAAGAAAACACACATAGTAAATAACCGCTACTTATTATTATTATTATTATTATTATTATTATTATTATTATTATTATTATTATTATTATTATTATTATTATTGTTAATAGTGTCACTGTGGAAGCATACACACTGTTATTTTTTAATTTCTTGTATTTTGGCTGAAATTATAATTTTACGACTGAAGAATTTTTTCGTGTAAGTTTAATTCTAATGGATGTTAATGAACTCTTTACGTTGAATTAAAAAAAACAATATTTGAAATGTTATATGTTGAAGAACAAGTTAAATACACATAATATATACACAGAGGTGTATGTCTCTCAGTGTGTATATACTGAGAGGTGTGTGTCTCTCAGTGTGTATATAGTGAGAGGTGTATGTCTCTCAGTGTGTATATAGTGAGAGGTGTGTGTCTCTCAGTGTGTATATAGTGAGAGGTGTATGTCTCTCAGTGTGTATATAGTGAGAGGTATATGTCTCAGTGTGTATATAGTGAGACGTGTGTGTCTCTCAGTGTGTATATAGTGAGAGGTGTGTGTCTCTCAGTGTGTATATAGTGAGAGGTGTATGTCTCTCAGTGTGTATATAGTGAGAGGTGTGTGTCTCTCAGTGTGTATATAGTGAGAGGTGTATGTCTCTCAGTGTGTATATAGTGAGAGGTGTATGTCTCAGTGTGTATATAGTGAGAGGTGTGTGTTTCTCAGTGTGTATATAGTGAGGTGTGTGTTTCTCAGTGTGTATATAGTGAGAGGTGTATGTCTCTCAGTGTGTATATAGTGAGAGGTGTATGTCTCTCAGTGTGTATATAGTGAGGTGTATGTTTCTCAGTGTGTATATAGTGAGAGGTGTGTGTCTCTCAGTGTGTATATAGTGAGAGGTGTATGTCTCTCAGTGTGTATATAGTGAGAGGTGTGTGTCTCTCAGTGTGTATATAGTGAGAGGTGTATGTCTCAGTGTGTATATAGTGAGAGGTGTGTGTCTCTCAGTGTGTATATAGTGAGAGGTGTATATAGTGAGAGGTGTATGTCTCAGTGTGTGTATAGTGAGAGGTGTATGTCTCAGTGTGTATATAGTGAGAGGTTTATGTCTCAGTGTGTATATAGTGAGAGGTGTATGTCTCAGTGTGTATATAGTGAGAGGTGTATGTCTCAGTGTGTATATAGTGAGAGGTGTATGTCTCTCAGTGTGTATATAGTGAGAGGTGTGTGTCTCTCAGTGTGTATATAGTGAGACGTGTGTGTCTCTCAGTGTGTATATAGTGAGAGGTGTGTGTCTCTCAGTGTGTATATAGTGAGAGGTGTGTGTCTCTCAGTGTGTATATAGTGAGACGTGTGTGTCTCTCAGTGTGTATATAGTGAGAGGTGTGTGTCTCTCAGTGTGTATATAGTGAGAGGTGTGTGTCTCTCAGTGTGTATATAGTGAGAGGTGTATGTCTCTCAGTGTGTATATAGTGAGAGGTGTATGTCTCTCAGTGTGTATATAGTGAGAGGTGTTGTCTCTCAGTTTGTATATAGTGAAAGGTGTATGTCTCAGTGTGTATATAGTGAGACGTGTATGTCTCTCAGTGTGTATATAGTGAGAGGTGTTGTCTCTCAGTTTGTATATAGTGAAAGGTGTATGTCTCAGTGTGTATATAGTGAGACGTGTGTGTCTCTCAGTGTGTATATAGTGAGAGGTGTGTGTCTCTCAGTGTGTATATAGTGAGACGTGTATGTCTCTCAGTGTGTATATAGTGAGAGGTGTGTGTCTCTCAGTGTGTATATAGTGAGAGGTGTGTGTCTCTCAGTGTGTATATAGTGAGAGGTGTATGTCTCTCAGTGTGTATATAGTGAGAGGTGTATGTCTCTCAGTGTGTATATAGTGAGAGGTGTTGTATCTCAGTTTGTATATAGTGAAAGGTGTATGTCTCAGTGTGTATATAGTGAGAGGTGTATGTCTCAGTGTGTATATAGTGAGAGGTGTATGTCTCAGTGTGTATATAGTGAGAGGTGTATGTCTCAGTGTGTATATAGTGAGAGGTGTATGTCTCTCAGTGTGTATATAGTGAGAGGTGTGTGTCTCTCAGTGTGTATATAGTGAGACGTGTATGTCTCTTAGTGTGTATATAGTGAGAGGTGTGTGTCTCTCAGTGTGTATATAGTGAGAGGTGTATGTCTCTCAGTGTGTATATAGTGAGAGGTGTATGTCTCTCAGTGTGTATATAGTGAGAGGTGTGTGTCTCTCAGTGTGTATATAGTGAGAGGTGTATATAGTGAGAGGTGTATGTCTCAGTGTGTATATAGTGAGAGGTGTATGTCTCAGTGTGTATATAGTGAGAGGTGTATGTCTCAGTGTGTATATAGTGAGAGGTGTATGTCTCAGTGTGTATATAGTGAGAGGTGTATGTCTCAGTGTGTATATAGTGAGAGGTGTATGTCTCAGTGTGTATATAGTGAGAGGTGTATGTCTCTCAGTGTGTATATAGTGAGAGGTGTATGTCTCTCAGTGTATATATACACTGGTGGCTGTTAGGCGCCAGTCTCACTGACCCTCGTGTAGTAGATAGGCTTTCAACCAGATTAACCAATTATATAATTGCAACTTCGAGAAAGCGGAGAATTTTGTGTCTAAATCGGCTTTTTATCTGAATATTTTGCAGCTGCAATGAAAAAAGCCTAAAAATCTAAAAGGGTGCGTTAGGCTGGCGTTTCCATTGTCTGTTCACTTTTGACTGTGGTATAAACCTTGGTAGAAAAACGTTTCGGTCCTGGGACCTTGATCAGATGTGATCAAGGTCCAGGACCGAAACGTTTTTTTAATAAATGTGTCCTGATGTTTGCTTACGACTTTTTTCTAAGCCAGCTTTATAAGAGCTCTCATGAAGGTAGACATGACTGTGTCATGAAGGTAGACATGACTGTGTCATGAAGGTAGACATGACTGTGTCATGAAGGTAGACATGACTGTGTTATGAAGGTAGACATGATTGTGTCATGAAGGACATGACTGTGTTATGAAGGTAGACATGATTGTGTTATGAAGGTAGACATGACTGTGTTTTGAGGGAAGACCTGACTGTGTTATGAAGGTAGACATGACTGTGTAATGAGGGTAAACATGACTGTTATGAAGGTAGACATGACTGTTATGAAGGTAGACATGACTGTCATGATGGTAGACATGACTGTGTTATGAAGGTAGACATGACTGTGTTATGAAGGTAGACATGACTGTGTTATGAAGGTAGACATAATTGTGTGTTATGAAGGTAGACATGACTGTGTTATGAAGGTAGACATGACTGTTATGAAGGTAGACATGACTGTAATGAGGGTAAACACGACTGTTATGAAGGTAGACATGACTGTTATGAAGGTAGACATGACTGTTATGAAGGTAGACATGACTGTGTCATGATGATAGACATGACTGTGTTATGAAGGTAGACATGACTGTGTTATGAGGGTAGACATGACTGTCATGAAGGTAGACATGACTGTGTTATGAAGGTAGACATGACTGTTTTGAGGGTAGACATGACTGTAATATGAAGGTAGACATGACTGTGTTATGAAGGTAGACATGACTGTGTTATGTGGGTAGACATGACTGTGTTATGAAGGTAGACATGACTGTTATGAAGGTAGACATGACTGTGTTATGAAGGTAGACATGACTGTGTAATTAGGGTAGACATGACAGTGTTATGAAGGTAGACATGACTGTGTTATGAAGGTAGACATGACTGTGTAATTAGGGTAGACATGACTGTGTTATGAAGGTAGACATGACTGTTATGAAAGTAGAAATGACTGTGTTATGAAGGTAGACATGACTGTGTCTTGATGGTAGACATGAATGTGTAATGAGGGTAGACATGACTGAGTTATGAAGGTAGACATGACTGTGTTATGAAGGTAGACATGACTGTTATGAAGGTAGACATGACTGTGTTATGAAGGTAGACATGACTGTGTAATGAGGGTAAACATGACTATTATGAAGGTAGACATGACTGTTATGAAGGTAGACATGACTGTGTCATGATGGTAGACATGACTGTATTATGAAGGTAGACATGACTGTTATGAAGGTAGACATGAATGTGTTATGAAGGCAGACATGACTGTTATGAAGGTAGAAATGACTGTGTTATGAAGGTAGACATGACTGTGTCATGATGGTAGACATGAATGTGTAATGAGGGTAGACATGACTGAGTTATGAAGGTAGACATGACTGTGTTATGAAGGTAGACATGACTGTGTTATGAAGGTAGACATGACTGTTATGAAGGTAGCTATGACTGTGTTATGAAGGGAGACATGACTGTGTAATGAGGGTAAACATGACTAATATGAAGGTAGGCATGACTTATGAAGGTAGACATGACTGTGTTATGATGGTAGACATGACTGTGTTATGAAGGTAGACATGACTGTGTTATGAGGGTAGACATGACTGTGTCATGAAGGTAGACATGACTGTGTTATGAAGGTAGACATGACTGTGTTATGAGGGTAGACATGACTGTGTTATGAAGGTAGACATGACTGTGTTATGAAGGTAGACATGACTGTGTTATGAGGGTAGACATGACTGTGTTATGAAGGTAGACATGACTGTTATGAAGGTAGACATGACTGTGTCATGATGATAGACATGACTGTGTTATGAAGGTAGACATGACTGTTATGAGGGTAGACATGACTGTGTCATGAAGGTAGACATGACTGTGTTATGAAGGTAGACATGACTGTTTTGAGGGTAGACATGACTGTGTTATGAAGGTAGACATGACTGTGTTATGAAGGTAGACATGACTGTGTTATGTGGGTAGACATGACTGTGTCATGAAGGTAGACATGACTGTGTTATGAAGGTAGAGATGATTGTGTCATGAGGGTAGAGATGACTGTCATGAAGGTAGAGATGACTGTATCATGAGGGTAGAGATGACTGTCATGAGGGCAGAGATGACTGTGTCAAGAGGGTAGAGATGACTGTCATGAGGGTAGAGATGACTGTCATGAGAGTAGAGATGACTGTCATGAGAGTACAGTAGTTCTGAATTGTTCACAACATACAGTCACGATTACTCATCCTCCACATAGTTCGTACGTCGGTTTGCGTGCGGCCAGCAGTAACAGCCTGGTTGATCAGGTCCTGATCCACCCGGGTTGTCCCGGGTAGCAGGGGGAGAGAGTAACGTGAGTCTAGAAGAGACTGAGGTGAGTGGTGTGAGTGCAGGAGCTGGCCATTTTCACCACCTCTGGACGCTAATGCTATGCTGAGACCCCATCAGGTCCACACCACCCAATCGTTCTGATTGGCTGGTGTTGACCGAACGTGTTGTAAACATGTTTGCTAGGCTTAGGACGAGAGCTTGGCCTCCTGGGAAGGAGGGAGACGAGAGCTTGGTCTCCTGGGAAGGACGGAGACAAGAGCTTGGTCTCCTGGGAAGAATGGAGACGAGAGCTTGGTCTCCTGGGAAGGACGGAGACGAGAGCTTGGTCTCCTGGGAAGGATGAAGACGAGAGCTTGGTCTCCTGGGAAGGACGGAAACGAGAGCTTGGTCTCCTGGGAAGGACGGAAACGAGAGCTTGGTCTCCTGGGAAGGATGGAGACGAGAGCCTGCCCTCCTGGGAAGGATGGAAACGAGAGCTTGGCCTCCTGGGAAGGACGGAAACGAGAGCTTGGTCTCCTGGGAAGGACGGAAACGAGAGCTTGGTCTCCTGGGAAGGACGGAAACGAGAGCTTGGTCTCCTGGGAAGGACGGAAACGAGAGCTTGGCCTCCTGGGAAGGACGGAAACGAGAGCTTGGCCTCCTGAGAAGGATGGAGACGAGACCTTGGCCTCCTGGGAAGGACGGAAACAAAAGCTTGGCCTCCTGGGAAGGACGGAAACGAGAGCTTGGTCTCCTGGGAAGGACGGAAACCAGAGCTTGGCCTCCTAGGAAGGACGGAAACAGAGCTTGGCCTCCTGAGAAGGATGGAGACGAGAGCTTGGCCTCCTGGGAAGGACGGAAACGAGAGCTTGGCCTCCTGGGAAGGATGGAGACGAGCTTGGCCTCCTGGGAAGGATGGAGACGAGCTTGGCCTCCTGGGAGGATGGAGACGAGAGCTTGGCCTCCTGGGAAGGACGGAAGAGAGCTTGTCCTCCTGGGAAGGACGGAAACGAGAGCTTGGCCTCCTGGGAAGGACGGAAACGAGAGCTTGGCCTCCTGGGAAGGATGGAGACGAGAGCTTGGCCTCCTGGGAAGGACGGAACGAAGCTTGGCCTCCTGGGAGGGATGGAGACGAGCTTGGCCTCCTGGGAAGGACGAACGAGAGCTTGGCCTCCTGGGAAGGATGGAGACGAGAGCTTGGCCTCTTGGGAAGGACGGAAACGAGAGCTTGGCCTCCTGGGAAGGACGGAGACGAGAGCTTGGCCTCCTGGGAAGGATGGAGACGAGAGCTTGGCCTCCTGGGAAGGACGGAGACGAGAGCTTGGCCTCCTGGGAAGGATGGAGACGAGAGCTTGGCCTCCTGGGAAGGACGGAGACGAGAGCTTGGCCTCCTGGGAAGGACGGAGACGAGGCTTGGCCTCCTGGGAAGGATGAAGACGAGCTTGGTCTCCTGGGAAGGATGGAGACGAGAGCTTGGTCTCCTGGGAAGGATGGAGACGAGAGCTTGGCATCCTGGGAAGGACGGAGACGAGAGCTTGGCCTCCTGGGAAGGACGGAGACGAGAGCTTGGCCTCCTGGGAAGGATGAAGACGAGAGCTTGGTCTCCTGGGAAGGATGGAGACGAGAGCTTGGTCTCCTGGGAAGGATGGAGACGAGAGCTTGGCATCCTGGGAAGGATGGAGACGAGAGCTTGGTCTCCTGGGAAGGATGGAGACGAGAGCTTGGTCTCCTGGGAAGGATGAAGACGAGAGCTTGGTCTCCTGGGAAGGATGGAGACGAGAGCTTGGCATCCTGGGAAGGATGGAGACGAGAGCTTGGCCTCCTGGGAAGGATGAAGACGAGAGCTTGGTCTCCTGGGAAGGATGGAGACGAGAGCTTGGCATCCTGGGAAGGATGGAGACGAGAGCTTGGCCTCCTGGGAAGGATGAAGACGAGAGCTTGGTCTCCTGGGAAGGATGAAGACGAGAGCTTGGTCTCCTGGGAAGGATGGAGACGAGAGCTTGGCATCCTGGGAAGGACGGAAACGAGAGCTTGGTCTCCTGGGAAGGATGGAGACGAGAGCTTGGCCTCCTGGGAAGGATGGAGACGAGAGCTTGGCCTCCTGGGAAGGATGGAGACGAGAGCTTGGCCTCCTGGGAAGACGAGAGCTTGGCCTCCTGGGAAGGATGGAGACGAGAACTTGGCCTCCTGGGAAGGATGGAGACGAGAGCTTGGCCTCCTGGGAAGGATGGAGACGAGAGCTTGGCCTACTGGGAAGGATGGAGACGAGAGCTTGGCCTACTGGGAAGGATGGAGACGAGAGCTTGGCCTCCTGGGAAGGATGGAGACGAGAGCTTGGCCTCCTGGGAAGGATGGAGACGAGAGCTTGGCCTCCTGGGAAGGACGGAAACGAGAGCTTGGCCTCCTGGGAAGGATGGAGACGAGAGCTTGGCCTCCTGGGAAGGATGGAGACAGAGCTTGGCCTCCTGGGAAGGATGGAGACGAGACTTGGCCTCCTGGGAAGGACGGAAACAGAGCTTGGCCTCCTGGGAAGGATGGAGACGAGAGCTTGGCCTCCTGGGAAGGACGGAAGAGAGTTTGGCCTCCTGGGAAGGACGGAGACGAGAGCTTGGCCTCCTGGGAAGGATGGAGACGAGAGCTTGGCCTCCTGGGAAGGATGGAGACGAGAGCTTGGCCTACTGGGAAGGACGGAGACGAGAGCTTGGCCTCCTGGGAAGGATGGAGACGAGAGCTTGGTCTCCTGGGAAGGATGAAGACGAGAGCTTGGCCTCCTGGGAAGGATGGAGACGAGAGCTTGGCCTACTGGGAAGGACGGAGACAGAGCTTGGCCTACTGGGAAGGACGGAGACAGAGCTTGGCCTCCTGGGAAGGATGGAGACGAGAGCTTGGCCTACTGGGAAGGATGGAGACGAGAGCTTGGCCTCCTGGGAAGGATGGAGACGAGAGCTTGGCCTCCTGGGAAGGATGGAGACAGAGCTTGGTCTCCTGGGAAGGATGAAGACGAGAGCTTGGCCTCCTGGGAAGGATGGAGACGAGAGCTTGGCCTACTGGGAAGGACGGAGACGAGAGCTTGGCCTACTGGGAAGGACGGAGACGAGTGCTTGGCCTCCTGGGAAGGATGGAGACGAGAGCTTGGCCTCCTGGGAAGGATGGAGACGAGAGCTTGGCCTCCTGGGAAGGATGGAGACGAGAGCTTGGCCTCCTGGGAAGGATGGAGACGAGAGCTTGGCCTCCTGGGAAGGATGGAGACGAGAGCTTGGCCTCCTGGGAAGGATGGAAACGAGAGCTTGGCCTCCTGGGAAGGATGGAGACGAGAGCTTGGCCTCCTGGGAAGGATGGAGACGAGAGCTTGGCCTCCTGGGAAGGATGGAAACGAGAGCTTGGCCTCCTGGGAAGGATGGAGACGAGAGCTTGGCCTCCTGGGAAGGATGGAGACGAGAGCTTGGCCTCCTGGGAAGGATGGAAACGAGAGCTTGGCCTCCTGGGAAGGATGGAGACGAGAGCTTGGTCTCCTGGGAAGGATGGAGACGAGAGCTTGGCCTCCTGGGAAGGATGGAAACGAGAGCTTGGTCTCCTGGGAAGGATGGAGACGAGAGCTAGGTCTCCTGGGCAGGACGGAGACGAGAGCCTGGCTTTCTAGGGAGAATAGGGAGGAGAGTCTAGCTTCCTGTGTTGGCTAGAGACAACAACCTGACGTCTTCAGGAGGCTAACAACAAGACCTTAACCTTACACACACAACCCGCACATATAAAAGAGAGGAGCTTACGACGACGTTTCGGCCCGACTTGGACCATTTACAAAGTCACACTAACACACAGAGACAGAGGAAGGGTATTTATAGGCAGGCAGACAGGGGAGGGTACAAGAGAGTGGGGAAATGTAGGAGTAGTGGTAGTAGTGGTAGTAGTAAAGGTAGTAGAAAAGGTAGTAGAGTAGACAGTCATATGGGAAGGAGCACTGCTATGAGGCTAGCGGCCCGCAAGGGGGGTACGAGAGGGAAGAAAAGCGAAAAATGAAGGAAAATACAAGGCAAAAGAAAGAACAGAAAGAAAGGAAAACCCAAGGAGAAAAAAGGAGAAGATAAGACAGGGAAGGAATCAGGTTAAGTCACGGGTGTTCTGAAGTTTAGAGCATTTAACAATGTAATGAGAGAGGAAAGCATCAACAGAGACAAAGCCAGGGCTAAGATTCATACAGGGAAAGTTGTGTATAAGGGAGGATTCAACCAGGCGGCGACTATGAAAGTTAGACGTAGGGTAGACAGTTTTAGCAGAAGACCAATCAATGGGATGACTGTGATCTCTGACATGACAGAAAAGAGCATTATTAGTGTCGGCAAGCCTAACACGTGACTTAACCTGATTCCTTCCCTGTCTTATCTTCCCTTCTCCTTTTTCTCCTTGGGTTTTCCTTTCTTCTGTTCTTTCTTGCCTTGTATTTTCCTTCATTTTTCGCTTTCTTCCTCTCGTACCCTGGCCGCTAGCCTCATAGCAGTGCTCCTTCCCATATGACTGTCTACTCTACTACCTTTCTACTACCTTACACTACCACTACTACCACTACTCCTACATTTCCCACTCTCTGTACCCTCCTGTCTGCCTGCCTATAAATACCCTTCCTCTGTCTCTGTGTGTTAGTGTGACTTTGTAAATGGTCCAAGTCGGGCCGAAACGTCGTCGTAAGCTCCTCTTTATATGTGCGGGTTGTGTGTGTATTGTTCCAGTCACGGTATTGTGCCTTTTTTGTTATTTATAGACCTTAACCTTGTTTAAGTTGATGACGACGTTTCGGTCCGACTTGGACCATTTACAGTCACACTAACACACAAGAGTGAGGGAGCCAGTATATATAGGTGAGGGGGGGACAGGGACGGGACAAAGAGAGGAAGAAGAAGTAGTGGTTGTAGTAGAAAGTAGGGCGAGTAGTTTAGTGGCAGAAGAAAGAGGAGACTACAGTAGTAGGAGAATATGACTGGTAGCGTTGAAGGAAGAAACAGAGTTCCTCGTAGACATGTCAGCTATCACGTATAATAATAATCTTTATTTCTACAAGTACATGTACAAGGTATACAGGCCTAGCTGACATCAATAACATACTACTATATAAAAAGACCCTTGTTATACAGAGCAGTTCGGATAAATTAGGTCAATTTTGTCCCCAGGATGCGACCCACACCAGTCGACTAACACCCAGGTACCTATTTTACTCATAGGTGAACATAGACAGCAGGTACCTTAAGGAAACACGTCCTAATGTTTTCAAGCCGTACCGGGTAATCCACCCCGGGACTTCAGTGTGCGAGCAGAGTGCGCTAGCGACCGAGCTACGCCACGAGAGACGAACCTGAATCGTCACATCTTCCCAAGGATAAAAAGCATGACATGGGAGCCAACAGAGAGATACAGTGTTGAAAGTATTCAAACTATGCTCTTAATAACGTAGCTGATAAATATTCTTCTTGTCATGTGGTTATTAAGAGAATAATAACGTTAATGGAAGCTGACTAAATAACTAAAGCAATGGGCACTGCATTGATCTTGCAACAAAAAGAGCTAATTCACGAAATCGTAATGGCACGATTGCAAACTCACCACGGAGTTTTACGACTCACTAGCCGCGAGTTCCATCCCCACCCGTACCGCGGTTTAACGAAAGGGGGTATTTGCTTGTGCATGCAAACTCTCGGCTGGGGAGGAGAGAAAATATCCCAGACGTAAACGTAATCCTTGATGATGGATGACGCTAAGTGTACCAAGAGTGACTGACGAAGATATCTGATATCTCTAGTTTACTGCTTAGACAACATCGCTCTACAAATAACTCGCACTTGGAAGAGGAACTGTGACGACGTTTTGATCGGTCCCAGCACAGTCAAGGACAAACACGGATCGACCGAAATGTCGCCCAGTAATTGCACCTTATTTGTGAATTGTGGTAACCAAGGTATAGTGAATTTATTCTTTAGACAACATCAGTAATGAACGAACACGATGATGGATTTGTGGAAGCAGACATTACAGTCAACGTTTCGCCACGAGTGGCTTCTATACTACTGAAGAAACCCCCAAAGGCGAAACGTTTTCTGCAATATCATGACTGTGCGAGCGCGCGCGCGTGTGTTTCCTCCAACCAGAGAAAGGTATGTTTGTTAGCTGCCCTACAATACTGGCCAGTCTCATGTTCAGTGCACTAAGACAGACAGCTTTCAGGAAGGCTGAAGCCACCTCTGAAACTAGTGTGATATTCTACAAAGACCAAGAAACTGAACCACATCATGCGATGGAATAAGAAAACCACAGTGCATGATTCGGTAAAATTTCTTGGCCTCTTTCTTTAAGTAAGTGTGTGTACTCACCTAATTGTGGTTGGAGGGGTCGAGTCACAGCTCCTGGCGTGTGTGTTTGTGTGTGTTTGTGTGGAGGGCAGGGGTAAGGAGACCTCCTCACACAAAAATCAATATCTTGTTTTATTTACACCACTACCTCTGGGATACGCCTGTCTCCTGCCACACAACACTCTCCCTGGGAGAGGGAGAGTGCCTGCAGGGAGTGCCACTAGTGAGGGAGTGTGTGCCTGGTAGAGTGCCAGTGGTGAGGGAGTGTGTACCTGGAAGAGAGAGTGTCAGTAGTGAGGGAGTGTGTGAATGGGAGAGAGAGTGCCAGTAGTGAGTGTGCCTAGGAGAGTGCCAGTAGTGAGTGTGCCTGGGAGAGTGCCAGTAGTGAGGGAGTGTGTGCCTGGTAGAGTGCCAGTAGTGAGGGAGTGTGTACCTGGGAGAGTGCCAGTAGTGAGGGAGTGTGTGAATGGGAGAGTGCCAGTAGTGAGTGTGCCTGGGAGAGTGCCAGTAGTGAGGGAGTGTGTGCCTAAGAGAGATAGTGCCAGTAGTGAGGAAGTGTGTGCCTGGAAGAGTGTCAGTAGTGAGGGAGTGTGTGCCTGGGAGAGAAAGTGCCAGTAGTGAGGGAGTGTGTGCCTGGAAGAGAGAATACCAGTAGTGAGGGAGTGTGTGCCTGGAAGAGATAGTGCCAGTAGTGAGGGAGTGTGTGCCTGGGAGAGAGAATACCAGTAGTGAGGGAGTGTGTGCCTGGGAGAGAGAATACCAGTAGTGAGGGAGTGTGTGTGTCTGGGAGAGTACCAGTAGTGAGGGAGTGTGTGCCTGGGAGAGATAGTGTCAGTAGTGAGGGAGTGTGTGCCTGGGTGAGAGAATACCAGTAGTGAGGGAGTGTATGCCTGGGAGAGTACCAGTAGTGAAGGAGTGTGTGCCTGGGAGAGATAGTGCCGGTAGTGAGGGAGTGTGTGCTTGGGAGAGATAGTGCCAGGAGTGAGGGAGTGTGTGCCTGAGAGAGATAGTGCCAGGAGTGAGGGGGTGTGTGCCTGGGAGAGATAGTGCCAGTAGTGAGGGAGTGTGTGCCTGGGAGAGAAAGTGCCAGTAGTGAGGGAGTGTGTTCCTGGGAGAGATAGTACCAGTAGTGAGGGAGTGTGTGCCTGGGAGAGAGAGTGCCAGTAGTGAGGGAGTGTGTGCCTGGGAGAGAGAGTGCCAGTAGTGAAGGAGTGTGTGCCTGGGAGAGATAGTGCCGGTAGTGAGGGAGTGTGTGCTTGGGAGAGATAGTGCCAGGAGTGAGGGAGTGTGTGCCTGAGAGAGATAGTGCCAGGAGTGAGGGAGTGTGTTCCTGGGAGAGATAGTACCAGTAGTGAGGGAGTGTGTGCCTGGGAGAGAGAGTGCCAGTAGCGAGGAAGAAAGCACGTCAGTAGAGAGAGAGAGTGCGCCGGACTGTCAGTAGTGAGGCAGGTACTGCAACCAGGGAGTGCCTTCAGGGAGAGAGGGTTAGAGTGCTTACAGAGAGGGAGGGGAAAGTGCTTGCATGGAGAGCCAAAAAGGAGGGAGGGGGAGTGCCAACAAGTAAAGGAGAAGGAGTGCCAATAGGGAGGTGAGAGAGTGCCTACAGGGAGGGGAGGGAATGCCAACAGGGAGGGATGGAGTGCCAACAGGGAGGGGAGGGAGTACGAACAGTGTGGGAGGGATTTAGGGAGGGAGGAAGTGCCAACAATACACCAGAGACGCAGTGATTGCGGTCAACAATAAATAATTATTTTGTATTGACTTGTAGGATACACAGAGGGAGGAAGGGAGGGAGGGAGGGAAGGAAGGAGGAAGAGAAGGAAGGAGGAAGGGAAGTAAGGAGGGAGGGAGGAAGGAGGGAGGGAAGGAAGGAGGAAGAGAAGGAAGGAGGAAGGAAGTAAGGAGGGAGGGAGGGAAGGAGGGAGGGAAGGAAGGAGGAAGAGAAGGAAGGAGGAAGGAAGTAAGGAGGAGGAGGAAGGAGGGAGGGAAGGAGGGAGGGAAGGAGGGAGGGAAGGAGGGAGGGAAGGAGGGAGGGAAGGAGGGAGGGACCTCAGTGTTTGAGCTGAGTGCGCTACCAACTGAGCTACGGGACACATTATACAAACAACCACTATTTACCTATTAGGATAGTTTAATATTTACACATATATTATCCTAATTTCCTCAAGACAATAATACTTACTACTACTACGACTACTAGTTATACTACTACTACTACTACTAAAGACAGATGCTAACCTGATGCGTAAGAAAGTCTTATTTGCCAGGGAAGAGGAGGAGGTGTGGAGAGGGGTGGGTGAGAGGGGTGGGTGAGAGGGAGGAGACGAGTGGGAGATGAGGAGGGGGAGGGGAGAGCAGTAAACGCCTGTGAGAAGGTTACAAATCCCAGTTTTAAGGTGAGAAGCGTCCCGGGTTATGCTGGCCCAGGCTTACTGACCCACGATTTATGCTGCTAGAATGATAAGTGGTGGAGGAGACTGTGGAGGAGACTGTGGAGGAGACTGTGGAGGAGACTGTGGAGGAGACTGTGGAGGAAGACTGTGGAGGAGACTGTGGAGGAGACTGTGGAGGAGACTGTGGAGGAAGACTGTGGAGGAAGACTGTGGAGGAAGACTGTGGAGGAGACTGTGGAGGAGACTGTGGAGGAAGACTGTGGAGGAGACTGTGGAGGAGACTGTGGAGGAGACTGTGGAGGAGACTGTGGAGGAGACTGTGGAGGAGACTGTGGAGGAGACTGTGGAGGAGACTGTGGAGGAGACTGTGGAGGAGACTGTGGAGGAAGACTGTGGAGGAGACTGTGGAGGAGACTGTGGAGGAGACTGTGGAGGAGACTGTGGAGGAGACTGTGGAGGAAGACTGTGGAGGAGACTGTGGAGGAGACTGTGGAGGAAGACTGTGGAGGAGACTGTGGAGGAGACTGTGGAGGAGACTGTGGAGGAGAATGTGGAGGAGACTGTGGAGGAGACTGTGGAGGAGACTGTGGAGGAGACTGTGGAGGAGACTGTGGAGGAGACTGTGGAGGAAGACTGTGGAGGAGACTGTGGAGGAGACTGTGGAGGAGACTGTGGAGGAGACTGTGGAGGAGACTGTGGAGGAAGACTGTGGAGGAGACTGTGGAGGAGACTGTGGAGGAAGACTGTGGAGGAGACTGTGGAGGAGACTGTGGAGGAGACTGTGGAGGAGACTGTGGAGGAAGACTGTGGAGGAAGACTGTGGAGGAAGACTGTGGAGGAAGACTGTGGAGGAGACTGTGGAGGAAGACTGTGGAGGAGACTGTGGAGGAGACTGTGGAGGAGACTGTGGAGGAGACTGTGGAGGAGACTGTGGAGGAGACTGTGGAGGAAGACTGTGGAGGAAGACTGTGGAGGAAGACTGTGGAGGAGACTGTGGAGGAGACTGTGGAGGAGACTGTGGAGGAAGACTGTGGAGGAAGACTGTGGAGGAAGACTGTGGAGGAAGACTGTGGAGGAGACTGTGGAGGAAGACTGTGGAGGAGACTGTGGAGGAGACTGTGGAGGAAGACTGTGGAGGAAGACTGTGGAGGAAGACTGTGGAGGAAGACTGTGGAGGAGACTGTGGAGGAAGACTGTGGAGGAGACTGTGGAGGAGACTGTGGAGGAAGACTGTGGAGGAGACTGTGGAGGAAGACTGTGGAGGAGACTGTGGAGGAAGACTGTGGAGGAGACTGTGGAGGAAGACTGTGGAGGAGACTGTGGAGGAAGACTGGGGAGGAGACTGTGGAGGAAGACTGGGGAGGAGACTGTGGAGGAAGACTGGGGAGGAGACTGTGGAGGAAGACTGGGGAGGAGACTGTGGAGGAAGACTGTGGAGGAGACTGTGGAGGAAGACTGTGGAGGAGACTGTGGAGGAAGACTGGGAAGGAAGACTGGGGAGGAGACTGTGGAGGAAGACTGGGGAGGAGACTGTGGAGGAAGACTGGAAGAGGAGACGGGAGGGAGGTGAGGGTAAGAGGGGGGGGAAACTGTTAATGGGGAGACATTATTCACATTATGGGAGTTGCCCCATCACCCCCATGTTTCCCACACCACAATATTCGCCAGTCCTGGTAATTAGGTAGCCAGCATCACAGGTAATTACACCTCAGAGTGGACGCTAATTAGGTCCTCAGGGAACATTACTCTACACTGTGACTACTAGTGACTTCGAGCAACTAATCTGCTTTATTTCAACAGAAGAGAAAGAGAGTGATAGAGAAAGAGAGAAAGAGAGAGAGAGAGAGAGAGAGAGAGAGAGAGAGAGAGAGAGAGAGAGAGAGAGAGAGAGAGAGAGAAACGAAAAGCAGACAAAGATTTCACACTGCACACAGATGGTCACTACAAATATGTATGTACTTCCAGCAATATCAGACGGCTGACAGACACACTGTGAGATTCACGGGCTGACAAACTGAATGACAGGCTTACAGACTGACAGACGGATTTCTATAACAGGCTATGACGGTATGCTGCTTGCAACAGCAACATGGGAAGAATCACCTCAAAGGGAGTGTACCAAATACCATGTTAACACGGAGGAAAAGTGAGACAAGGGAACTGGTACCTCTTACCAATCTTTGTCGGGAGAGGTTTTCCCCCTCCCCTCTCTTTAAGGGGAAGGGGAGGAACACTCCTCCCCCAACAATAACACACATACCATCTTTAATTACGCGGCTCCCACACAAAACCACCAAAACAATGGCTTTTGTTGCCTATCGAGTGTATTGGCGATTCTTAATAACATGCATGGAATTCTTGCCCAAGACAAGACCTGTATTGTTCTCTCGTGTAGAAATGAGAGATGGGAAACCAGGATAAGATGATTATAGGAAGAGGGGGGATGGGGAAGAGCTAAACCGGTAGGTTAGGGAAGGGGGGAGTTATACAGTGCCTGTGATGAGAGGGTGACTGATAGTGCTGGGATGAAGAGTTCGTCTCCAGCAAGAAAGCACCAGCCTCCATGGGATGGTGAGCAAAATGACAGTGCCTCACTATTAGTCACTACCACTACAACCCCATCACTACTACCACCCCCACCACTACCGCCACAACCACTACTACTACTACCACCACCACTACCACCACCACAAACACCGCCACCACCACCACTACCACCACCACAAACACCGCCACCACAACCACCACCACTACAAACACTACTACTTCTACCACCACCTATGAACAACCACCATTGAGGTTCTAATTAATTGTCCACCCACAATCTAAATGAGAAAGAGATTGAATCTCAAATATCCAACCAGAAAATGAAAATCTGAGAGAGAGAATTAACCTGGAATATCCAATCAGCTGGAAGATACTTTAACCAGTCGTTAGATAACTACCGGATAACTGGAGGATCATTAATAGATTGTTAGACATTAAATATTGACCTGATAACCCGGATATGACCTATTAACCCGGATACGACTTGATAACCCGGAGATGATCTGTTAACCCGGAGACGACTTGATAACCCGGACATGACCTGATAACCCAGAGATGACCTGATAATCCGGAGATGACCTGATAATCGGGAGATGACTTATGCCGTCTCAGAATTTAAGACAGAAAACCTAAATGAGACCGTGAAGTGCGGGTAAAACTGACAGTCTTACTGTCCAGAGTGACGACGACTGAGGAGGAGACTACTGGACCAACTGGAGACACTGAGGACTGAAGAGGAGACTACTGGAGCAACTGGAGACACTGAGGACTGAAGAGGAGACTACTGGAGCAACTGGAGACACTGAGAAGGACTGAAGAGGAGACTACTGGACCAACTGGAGACACTGAGAAGGACTGAAGAGGAGACTACTGGACCAACTGGAGACACTGAGAAGGACTGAAGAGGAGACTACTGGACCAACTGGAGACACTGAGAAGGACTGAAGAGGAGACTACTGGACCAACTGGAGACACTGAGAAGGACTGAAGAGGAGACTACTGGACCAACTGGAGACACTGAGAAGGACTGAAGAGGAGACTACTGGAGCAACTGGAGACACTGAGAAGGACTGAAGAGGAGACTACTGGACCAACTGGAGACACTGAGAAGGACTGAAGAGGAGACTACTGGAGCAACTAGAGACACTGAGAAGGACTGAAGAGGAGACTACTGGAGCAACTAGAGACACTGAGAAGGACTGAAGAAGAGACTACTGGACCAACTGGAGAAACTGAGAAAGACTGAAGAGGAGACTACTGGACCAACTGGAGACACTGAGAAGGACTGAGGAGGAGACTACTGGAGCAACTGGAGACACTGAGAAGGACTGAAGAGGAGACTACTGGAGCAACTGGAGACACTGAGAAGGACTGAGGAGGAGACTACTGGAGCAACTGGAAACACTAAGAAGGACTGAAGAGGAGACTACTGGAGCAACTGGAGACACTGAGAAGGACTGAGGAGGAGACTACTGGAGCAACTGGAAACACTAAGAAGGACTGAAGAGGAGACTACTGGAGCAACTGGAGACACTGAGAAGGACTGAGGAGGAGACTACTGGAGCAACTGGAGACACTGAGAAGGACTGAAGAGAAGACTACTGGAGCAACTGGAGACACTGAGAAGGACTGAAGAGGAGACTACTGGAGCAACTGGAGACACTGAGAAGGACTGAAGAGGAGACTACTGGAGCAATTGGAGACACTGAGAAGGACTGAAGAGGAGACTACTGGACCAACTGGAGACACTGAGAAGGACTGAAGAGGAGACTACTGGACCAACTGGAGACACTGAGAAGGACTGAAGAGAAGACTACTGGAGCAACTGGAGACACTGAGAAAGACTGAGGAGGAGACTACTGGAGCAACTGGAGACACTGAGAAAGACTGAGGAGGAGACTACTGGAGCAACTGGAGACACTGAGAAAGACTGAGGAGGAGACTACTGGAGCAACTGGAGACACTGAGAAAGACTGAGGAGGAGACTACTGAAGAGAAACTTCAGTGAAGAATAACAACGGCTTCAGAGACGAGATATATACTGTCTGATGAACCAGCTGTCAGGGAAAGATATACTGTCTGATGAACCAGCTGTCAGGGAAAGATATACTGTCTGACGAACCAGCTGTCAGGGAAAGATATACTGTCTGACGAACCAGCTGTCAGGGAAAGATATACTGTCTGATGAACCAGCTGTCAGGGAAATATATACTGTGACGAACACATTGTCATAGACACCAAAGATCTCGTCTGACAAATCCTTCAGACACATGTCGTCTGACATAGTTACTGACACAGATGGACCACTGGTCTTCCTAGACCGCGGGGAAGCACCTGACACGTTCTTACAGTACTGGTCCGCAAGTCAGACCTAAAATGAGTGACAGAAAAACCGTTCTAAGGCGGACCAAAGACCAGAAGACAGAATGACAGTAGTGTAAGAACTGTCAGAATGAGAGACGGTAGCAAGTACTGTTTATCAGAGATCATTACTATGGTCACTACTGGTTGGTTAATGTAGGTTTGAAGCCAATCTGCTACACGATGTTCATCAAGCCTGCATGTCACCTACAATAGTAATTAAACTCAATGTATACGCGATGTATATATCCTGGCCAATACAATGCAATATATATATCAATAAATAATCTTGTATGCCTCTGTTATGTAAAAATACTGATTTCCTTGAACATACAGCTGCGTATTACATACTCAAACTCGTGCGAAATGTTTCATTATTCTTCAACAAGGTGAACGAAAATATTTCTCAAAAAATAGCAAAATCAGATTCATCAAAAGTCATTACGTGTGTAATTACGGTACATTAGCATGGGCAACACGCCCTTAATTAACCATGTCATTACTGTTACTAGACCGATAGTTCTGACACTGTGATGCCTCGCTGACATCAGCTGTGATGCCCAGCTGACATCAGCTGTGATGCCCAGCTGACATCAGCTGTGATGCCCAGCTGACATCAGCTGTGATGCCCAGCTGATATCAGCTGTGATGCCCAGCTGACATCAGCTGTGATGCCTAGCTGACA
The DNA here is from genome assembly GCA_009830355.1 of Cherax destructor. Taxonomy (NCBI): domain Eukaryota; kingdom Metazoa; phylum Arthropoda; class Malacostraca; order Decapoda; family Parastacidae; genus Cherax; species Cherax destructor. The sequence continues at coordinate 84,898 of WNWK01001814.1, forward strand.
TCAGCTGTGATGCCCAGCTGACATCAGCTGTGATGCCCAGCTGATGATGTTGCTAGTGATGTGCTGCCCACCTGACATCATTCCACTGATGCCCTGATGCCAAAAACAGTGATGACGTCCTTCAAATCATGTTCACTAACCATGTACACTAACCATGTACACTAACCATGTACACTAACCATGTACACTAACCATGTACACTAACCATGTACACTAACCATGTTCACTAACCATGTTCACTAACCACGTTCACTAACCATGTGCACTAACCATGTACACTAACCATGTATACTAACCATGTACACTAACCATGTACACTAACCATGTATACTAACCATGTACACTAACCATGTACACTAACCATGTATACTAACCATGTACACTAACCATGTTCACTAACCATGTTCACTAACCATGTTCACTAACCATGTGCACTAACCATGTACACTAACCATGTATACTAACCATGTACACTAACCATGTACACTAACCATGTATACTAACCATGTACACTAACCATGTACACTAACCATGTATACTAACCATGTACACTAACCATGTACACTAACCATGTTCACTAACCATGTACACTAACCATGTACACTAACCATGTACACTAACCATGTTCACTAACCATGTTCACTAACCATGTTCACTAACCGTGTACACTAACCATGTATACTAACCATGTACACTAACCATGTATACTAACCATGTACACTAACCATGTACACTAACCATGTTCACTAACCATGTACACTAACCATGTACACTAACCATGTTCACTAACCATGTACACTAACCATGTACACTAACCATGTATACTAACCATGTACACTAACCATGTACACTAACCATGTATACTAACCATGTACACTAACCATGTATACTAACCATGTATACTAACCATGTACACTAACCATGTATACTAACCATGTATACTAACCATGTACACTAACCATGTATACTAACCATGTACACTAACCATGTATACTAATTAGGCATTTACAGTTCCTCCGTACAATATTAATGAGGTGTCCCGTGGCTCGGTTGGCAACGCACTCGCCTCACACAATGAGTATCCGTGGTTCGATTCCCGGTAGGTACCTGGGTGTTAGTCGAATAATGTGGGTGGCATCCTGGGGGGCAAGATTGAAGGACTACAATGGAAATAAGACAGACAGTCCTCGATGACGCACTGACTTTCTTGGGTTATCCTGGGTGGCTAACCCTCCCTACCCCGGGTTATCCTGGGTAGCTAACCCTCCCTACCCTGGGTTATCCTGGGTAGCTAACCCTCCCTACCCCGGGTTATCCTGGGTAGCTAACCCTCCCTACCCTGGGTTATCCTGGGTAGCTAACCCTCCCTACCCCGGGTTATCCTGGGTAGCTAACCCTCCCTACCCTGGGTTATCCTGGGTAGCTAACCCTCCCTACCCTGGGTTATCCTGGGTGGCTAACCCTCCCTACCCTAGGTTAAAAATATCCAACAATCTTATCTTGACACAAATCTAGCGGGGGAAAGAAGCCTTCACAATATTACTAGGCAAAGGAATTCAGCAACATATAGAAATCCAAAATACTCAGAGGGAATGTTTCTAAGTCTCGTGTGTACAAATCTGACGCAGTTCCCTAAGATTACACAGTATATACACAGAGATATTTATATCTCTCAGTGTATATACACAGAGATATTTATATCTCTCAGTGTATATACACAAGGATATTTTTATATCTCACTGTATTTACACAAGGATATTTTTATCTCTCAGTGTATATATATACACCGGGAAATTTATCTCTGTATTTATACACTGGTAGTTTATATTAATCCCTATTTTAGGTATTAAAGTATTCTTGACTGGTGGTGAACAGGTGAACATAAGAACATAAGAAGAACATAAGAATGGAGGAACACTGCAGAAGGCCTACTGGCCCATACAAGGCAGGTCCTTATCAAAACCACCACTACCTAAGAATTTATTCCCGTACTCACGACACTAATCAAACCCAGCCCCTCCCACTCATATATTTGTCCAATCTCTTTTTAAATCCACCCAAGGTCCCAGCCTCTATCACCCCACTCGGAAGATTGTTCCACGCATCTACAACTCTGTTCGAAAACCAGTACTTGCCTATGTCCTTTCTAAATCTAAATTTATCCAATTTAAATCCGTTATTTCTGGTTCTTACTTGGTTCGATATCCTCAGTATTTTATTAATATCTCCTTTGTTTATACCCATCATCCACTTGTACACCTCGATGATATCTCCCTCATTCTACGCCTCTCCAGAGAGTGGAGATTCAACGCTCTAAGTCTATCTTCATACGGGAGATTTCTTATACTGTAAATCATTTTAGTCATTCTTCTTTGTATGTTCTCCAATGAATCTATATCCATCCTGTAGTAAGGTGACCAAAACTGAGCTGCATAATCCAAATGAGGTCTCACTAGTGATGTATAGAGCTGTAAAATAACTTTTGGACTTCTGTTGCTTATACTTCTTGAAATAAATCCTAGTAATCTGTTAGCCTTATTGCGCACACTTAGGCACTGTTGTCTTGGCTTTAGATTCCTGCTTACCATGACTCCCAAGTCTTTTTCACATTCTGTATGATCAAGCTCTACTTCACCTAGTTTATAAATTCGAGGGATATTTTCATTACCAACGACTAGCACCTTACACTTGTCCACATTAAACTTCATCTGCCACTTTTCAGACCAAGACATTAATTTGTCCAAATCCTCCTGGAGTTCACTGGTATCCTGCTCAGAATGAATTATACGGCCTATTTTTGTATCATCAGCAAATTTACTCATGTCACTTGCAATTCCTTCATCAAGGTCATTTATGTAAATTATGAACAACAATGGGCCCAAAACTGATCCTTGTGGAACGCCACTAGTGACTAATCCCCATTCAGATTTGACCCCATTAATGGAAACTCTCTGCTTTCTATTGGTAAGCCATGCCTCTATCCATGCTAGAACTTTACCTCCTATACCATGAGCTGCCACCTTTCTTAAGAGTCTCTTGTGAGGTACTCTATCGAAGGCCTTACTGAAATCCAAGTAAACTATATCATATTCTTTATCACTGTCTACAGCCTTAATGACCCTCGTGTAGTAGATAGATTTTAAACCCAACAGATATATGAGTGGGAGGGGCTGGGTTTGATTGGTGTCGTGGGTGCGGGAGTAAATTCTTAGGTAGTGGTGGTTTTGATAAGGACCTGCCTTGTATGGACTAGTAGGCCTTCTGCAGTGTTCCTCCATTTTTATGTAATACAAGTTGAGGGTGAGATAATGAGATAATACGCGAGATGTGATCTCTACGAGGCCGCCAGAGATATTACAGAGTCTTCAAGACAATTTCACGCTTAATTTCAAGTATTTCCAATGCTTCCCAAGCCATTATCAGTCACTCAAATTGATGAAATATTGAGTCTTGAGTGAGAAGGGTTGGATTTGAGTGGGACTTGCACATGGGTAAATAGAATTATCAGAGCTTATTGCTTGGGTAGCATTGAAAATTGGGTTGGGCAAAGATTTGTTGGGTCAACATTTGAGAGAGTTCTGCTTCTGAGTGTGTTTTTACCTGTTAGCTGGCTCAGGGCCACCAGCAGCAACAACCTGGTTGACCAGACATGCCTGGTCCAGGGCCACCAGCAGCAACAACCTGGTGGACCAGACAAGCCTGGTCCGGGGCCACCAGAAGCAACAACCTGGTTGACAAGACAAGCCTGGTCCAGGGCCACTAGCAGCAACAACCTGGTTGACCAGACAAGCCTGGTCCAGGGCCACCAGCAGCAACAACCTGGTGGACCAAACAAGCCTGGTCCAGGGCCACCAGCAGCAACAACCTGGTTGACCAGACAAGCCTGGTCCAGGGCCACTAGCAGCAACAACCTTGTTGACCAGACAAGCCTGGTCCAGGGCCACCAGCAGCAACAACCTGGTGGACCAAACAAGCCTGGTCCAGGGCCACTAGCAGCAACAACCTGGTTGACCAGACATGCCTGGTCCAGGGCCACCAGCAGCAACAACCTGGTGGACCAGACAAGCCTGGTCCGGGGCCACCAGAAGCAACAACCTGGTTGACCAGACAAGCCTGGTCCAGGGCCACTAGCAGCAACAACCTGGTTGACCAGACATGCCTGGTCCAGGGCCACCAGCAGCAACAACCTGGTGAACCAAACAAGCCTGGTCCAGGGCCACCAGCAACAACAACCTGGTGAACCAAACAAGCCTGGTCCAGGGCCGGGCTGCGGGATACTCAAGAAGATGGGACGACTTAACACACGAAAATGACACAAGAGACTTGTAACACATTGTCATAACCTCACTAACAGTCAATACAAGTTATTATGTACAACAATTATGAGGGTGGGCACTCTTGAACCCTTGTTCCACACCCCCCAAACACGCCCACACACACACGTCCCCACGCCCACACACACACGTCCAAACACACACGTCCCCACGCCCACACACACACGTCCCCATGCCCACACACACACACGTCCCCACGCCCACACACACACGTCCAAACACACACGTCCCCACGCCCACACACACACGTCCCCACGCCCACACACACACGTCCCCATGCCCACACACACACACACGTCCCCACGCCCACACACACGTCCCCACACACACGTCCCCACGCCCACACACACACGTCCAAACACACACGTCCCCACGCCCACACACACACACGTCCCCACGCCAACACACACACATCCCCACGCCCACACACACACGTCCAAACACACACGTCCCCACGCCCACACACACACGTCCCCACGCCCACACACACACGCCTCCACGCCCACACACACACACGTCCCCACGCGCATACACACACGCCCACACGTCCCCACGCCCACACACACACACACACGTCCCCACGCCCACACACACACGCCTCCACGCCCACACACACACACGTCCCCACTCCCATACACACACGCCCAGACGTCCCCACGCCCACACACACACGTCCCCACGCCCACACACACACGCCTCCACGCCCACACACACACACACGTCCCCACGCGCATACACACACGCCCACACGTCCCCACGCCACACACACACACACACGTCCCCACGCCCACACACACACACGCCTCCACGCCCACACACACACACGTCTCCACGCCCATACACACACGCCCACACGTCCCCACGCCCACACACACACGTCCCCACGCCCACACACACGCCTCCACGCCCACACACACACGTCCCCATGCCCACACACACACGTCCCCATGCCCACACGTCCCCACGCCCACACACACACACGCCCCCACGCCCCACACACACGTCCCCACGCCCACAAACACACGTCCCCACGCCCACACACACACGCCCACAAACACACGTCCCCAAGCCCCCACACACACGCCCCCACGCACCCCACCACGCCCACACACACACACACGCCCCACGCTCACACACTCACGCCCCACGCCCACACACACACGCCCCCACGCCCACACACACACGCCCCCACGTCCACACACAACGCCCCACACACACGCCCCACACACACGCCCCCACGCCCCCACACACGCCCCCACGCCCACACACACACGCCCCCACGCCCACATGCCCCCACGCCCACACACACACGCCCCCACGCCTCTTTCAATTACTACTCACTTAACGCACACAGTATTATGATAATTGCTTTTATGTGCAATCAGGTGTAAATGCAACTCCCCCCCTTGTGTGTGTGTGTGTGTGTGTGTGTGCATGTGTAACTATAATAAGTCCAAACACAAAAGTCTCCATACATGCAACATCTCACCACAAGTGAGCAACATCTCACCACAAGTGAGCAACATTTCACTACAAGTGAGCAACATTTCACTACAAGTGAGCAAAATTTACCTTCAAGTTTGCAACATTGCACCACAAGCTGCAGAGTTGCCCCACCAGTTTGCAACACTGCAACACAAGTTTGCAATACTGCACCACAAGATTGCATCATCAACCCACAACGTTTGCAACATTGCCCCACAAGTTTGCAACATCACCCACAAAGTTTGCAATATTGCACCACAAGTTCGCAACACCACCCCGCATGTTTGCAACATGGTTCCACAAGTTCGCAACATTGCCCACAAGTTTGCAACATCACCCTACAAGTTTGTAGCATCACCCCTCAAGTTTGCAACATTGCATCACGAGTTGCAACACCGCACCACAAGTTTGCACCACAAGTTCGGAACATTGCCCAAGTTTGCAACATCACCCTACACGTTTGCAACATCACCCAACAACTTTGCAACACTGCATCACAAGTTTGCAACACTGCCCCACAAGTTTGCAACACTGTCCAACTAGTTTGCAACACTGCCCCAACTATGCAACACTACACCATAAGTTTGCAACACTGCCTCCACAAGTTTGCAACACTGCCCCACAAGTTTGCAACAGTGCCCCACAAGTTTGCAACACTGCCCTACAACTTTGCAACACTGCACCACAAGTTTGCAACACTGCCTCCACAAGTTTGCAACACTGCCTCCACAAGCTTGCAACACTGCCCAACAAGTTTGCAACACTGCCCCACAAGTTTGCAAAACTGCCTCCACAAGTTTTCAACACTGCACCACAAGTTTGCAACACTACCACAAGTTTGCAACACTGCCCCAAAAGTTTGCAAAACTGCCTCCACAAGTTTGCAACATTGCACCACAAGTTTGCAACACTGCCCCACAAGTTTGCAACACTGCCCCACAAGTTTGCAAAACTGCCTCCACAAGTTTGCAACATTGCACCACAAGTTTGCAACACTGCCCCACAAGTTTGCAACACTGCCCCACAAGTTTGCAAAACTGCCTCCATAAGCTTGCAACACTGCCCCACAAGTTTGCAACACTGCCCCACAAGTTTGCAAAACTGCCTCCACAAGTTTGCAACACTGCACCACAAGTTTGCAACACTGCCTCCACAAGTTTGCAACACTGCACCACAAGTTTGCAACATTGCACCACAAGTTTGCAACACTGCCCCACAAGTTTGCAACACTGCCCCACAAGTTTGCAAAACTGCCTCCACAAGCTTGCAACACTGCCCCACAAGTTTGCAACACTGCCCCACAAGTTTGCAAAACTGCCTCCACAAGTTTGCAACACTGCCCCACAAGTTTGCAACACTGCCCCACAAGTTTGCAAAACTGCCTCCACAAGCTTGCAACACTGCCCCACAAGTTTGCAACACTGCCCCACAAGTTTGCAAAACTGCCTCCACAAGTTTGCAACACTGCCCCACAAGTTTGCAACACTGCCTCCACAAGTTTGCAACACTGCCCCACAAGTTTGCAACACTGCCTCCACAAGTTTGCAACACTGCACCACAAGTTTGCAACACTGCCTCCACAAGTTTGCAACTGTCACTCAGGAAACAACACACTATTCAATCATTCCTCACGACCAGCAATAATGTGACCCAAAAGCAATTTTAAGAGATAAAAGAGAGAGAGTGAGTGTGTTACGAACAGGTCTTCTAGACCACTTTACTACAGCGCTTCACCTAACAAACTCATAAAAAGAACAGGATTATCGCGTCTAGAGGTCATCATACACAGGGTTCACTTACTGAGGTAAAGGTATCTTTATAGTTTCTGCTGGTTTTATTAACTCCATATATAATCACTTAAGGTTTCTATTATGAATTAAATAATTCAATCTTTAAAACAGAACTTTTCATATCGTAGTCACTATGAGTAAAAACATATATCATTAACCTTATTTTTACATCACTAATACGTTCAATATTTACAACCAACTCTAGACAGAGTTTCTAGACTATCACAATGAGTCTATATATATATGCACATACACGGGCATTTTACAAGCTTAAACAAAACACTGACACAAATAACAGAGTTCTTCCTCGGGGAACATTCTACAATAATGCCTTTTCTAGATCAGAGTCTATAAACGGAGTAACACTTAGACTCGTTCACTTATTCCTATTTTCCTCAAGAGTTTCTCAACCGTCTTCTCAGACCGAGATATACCCTAGCAAAGGCTTCCAAAATTCCTGGCAACTTCTGGGGAAGTGACTCAAAGATTCTCCACCAGACCTTCCTCGACCAGTAGAAGGTGTGAACTACCCAAGGTAAAACTTTACCCCCAGACTTCAACTGGGACTGAGCAGGGGTCCAGTAGCTCAAATTGTTCCCTGGTGCGTAACCACGCGGCACCAGCAGTTTTTGGAACAATTAAACATCCTACCTATGTACAAAGCTAAACAATTTATGGCCAGATAATATTACAAAGCCGAGTATATTCATTTTAGCTATTAATGAAGATACTCATTAATATAACATTAAGTGAAAAAGCCAAAATAACATCGTTTCTTTCTTAAAATGAGCAAAGGGCGTAACAGAGTGAGAGAGAACGAGATATATAGGTAGAGAGATAGATAGATAGAGAGATAGATAGATAGATAGAGAGAGAGAGAGAGAGAGAGAGAGAGAGAGAGAGAGAGAGAGAGAGAGAGAGAGAGAGAGAGAGAGAGAGATCCTGGAAAGAAGACTCTGGGTTCAAAGACTTCACAACAGTGATGTGTTCTCTGGGAGATGCTGAAGACGTCAGCGACGTCAGCAGATGCCACCTGCTGCTGACTTCACTTGTGATGTCTGCCAGTCCCTCGCTGACACAATCTTACAAGGATGACAGAATCTTGTCTCCCGCTGAGAATATTCACCATCTCACCAACAATATTCACCATCACACCAACAATATTCACCACCTCAGACACAATATTCACCACCTCAGACACAATATTCACCATCTCACCAACAATATTCACCATCACACCAACAATATTCACCACCTCAGACACAATATTCACCATCTCAGACACAATATTCACCATCTCACCAACATTATTCACCATCTCACCAACAATATTCACCACCTCAGACACAATATTCACCATCTTAGACACAATATTCAGTGGGGAGAATTTTGGTGGGTGGGGAGAATTGTAGTGGGTGGGGAGATTTGTGGTGGGCGTAGAGGTAGGGAGAATTGTTGTAGGGTGGGAGGTAGGAGAAAGTGTTGTAGGTGGGGGAAGTGTTATAAGTGGGGGGAATTGTGGTAGGTGGGGGAGGTGGTGAGAACCAAAGTTTTCCACACCTACTCTGAACTGCTGAACCGCGACTGTAACAGATGAACCGGGACTGTAACAGATGAACCGCGACTGTAACAGATGAACCGCGACTGTAACAGATGAACCGCGACTGTAACAGATGAACCGCGACTGTAACAGATGAACCGGGACTTTAACAGATGAACCGGGACTGTAACAGATGAACCGCGACTGTAACAGATGAACCGCGACTGTAACAGATGAACCGCGACTGTAACAGATGAACCGCGACTGTAACAGATGAACCGCGACTGTAACAGATGAACCGCGACTGTAACAGATGAACCGCGACAGTAAATAGATAAAACGCGACTGTAACAGATGAACCTCGACTGTAACAGATGAACCGTGACTGTAACAGATGAACCGCGACTGTAACAGATGAACCGCGACAGTAAAGAGATAAAACGCGACTGTAACAGATGAACCGTGACTAAAACAGATGAACCGCGACTGTAACAGATGAACCGCGACAGTAACAGATGAACCGCGACAGTAAAGAGATAAAACGCGACTGTAACAGATGAACCGCGACAGTAAAGATATAAAACGCGACTGTAACAGATGAACCGCGACTGTAACAGATGAACCGTGACTGTAACAGATGAACCGCGACTGTAACAGATGAACCGCGATTGTAACAGATGAACCGCGACTGTAACAGATGAACCGCGACTGTAACAGATGAACCGTGACTGTAACAGATGAACCGCGACTGTAACAGATGAACCGCGACTGTAACAGATGAACCGCGACTGTAACAGATGAACCGCGACTGTAACAGATGAACCGCGACAGTAACAGATGAACCACGACTGTAACAGATGAACCGCGACTGTAACAGATGAACCGCGACTGTAACAGATGAACCGCGACTGTAACAGATGAACCGCGACTGTAACAGATGAACCGCTACTGTAACAGATGAACCGCGACAGTAACAGATGAACCGCGACTGTAACAGATGAACCGCGACTGTAACAGATGAACCCCGACTGTAACAGATGAACCGCGACTGTAACAGATGAACCGCGACTGTAACAGATGAACCGCGACTTTAACAGATGAACCGCGACTGTAACAGATGAACCGCGACTGTAACAGATGAACCGCGACTGTAACAGATGAACCGGGACTGTAACAGATGAACCGGGACTGTAACAGATGAACCGCGACTGTAACAGATGAACCGCGACTGTAAAGAGATAAAACGCGACAGTAAACAGTTGAAAATAAAATTAAAGTCTCTGGAAATAGACTTGAGACTTAGCAGTGTGAATGCAAAAATAACTCAGATATAAACACAGCGAGGCCAGAGAGTTCTTGAGGAAGTATCACCTCTCCAGGGAGCACTGTGTTCCAGCAGTGTTTGGAGCACACACACACTCATAGAGTTGCCAGGAAGTGCAATAGTCTGGAAAGTGATGTAGTGGAGGCAGAATCCATACATAGCTTTAAGAAGACGTATGATAAAGCTCACGGAGCAGGGAATGACCTAGTGGCGACCAGTGAAGAGGTGGGGTCAGGAGCTATGACCCGACCCCTGCAACCACAAACAGGTAAGTACAACGTAGGTTACAGAAATATTAGTTGCACTTATAACTACAGTAACCCTGAAGACCTAACTAACAACCAGGAAGAAAAGTACTCGACTTTTATTATTTATTTCCTCTTAGTCTTCACACATGAAGACAATTATAATATCCCAGTGATTAATAACTCTTGCGGACCTCACCAAAAACAATTAATATTAGTTACCAGTGTTGTGGTAATACTACCATTATTGTAGTAATATTACCATTGTTGTGGTAATATTAGTTACCAGTGTTGTGGTAATATTAGTTACCAGTGTTGTGGTAATATTAGTTACCATTGTTGTGGTAATATTAGTTACCAGTGTTGTGGTAATATTAGTTACCAGTGTTGTGGTAATATTACTTACCATTGTTGTGGTAATATTAGTTACAAGTGTTGTGGTAATATTAGTTACAAGTGTTGTGGTAATATTAGTTACCAGTGTTGTGGTAATACTACCATTATTGTAGTAATATTACCATTGTTGTTGTAATATTAGTTACCAGTGTTGTGGTAATATTAGTTACCAGTGTTGTGGTAATATTAGTTACAAGTGTTGTGGTAATATTTGTTACAAGTGTTGTGGTAATATTAGTTACCAGTGTTGTGGTAATATTAGTTACCAGTGTTGTGGTAATATTAGTTACCAGTGTTGTGGTAATATTTGTTACCAGTGTTGTGGTAATATTAGTTACCAGTGTTGTGGTAATATTAATTACCAGTGTTGTAGTAATATTAGTTACCAGTGTTGTGGTAATATTAGTTACCAGTGTTGTGGTAATATTAGTTACCAGTGTTGTGGTAATATTTGTTACCAGTGTTGTGGTAATATTTGTTACCAGTGTTGTGGTAATATTAATTACCAGTGTTGTGGTAATATTAGTTACCAGTGTTGTGGTAATATTTGTTACCAGTGTTGTGGTAATATTAGTTACCAGTGTTGTGGTAATATTAGTTACCAGTGTTGTGGTAATATTAGTTACCAGTGTTGTGGTAATATTAGTTACCAGTGTTGTGGTAATATTAGTTACCAGTGTTGTGGTAATATTAGTTACCAGTGTTGTGGTAGTTACACAGGTTGACAGATTAAAGCAAAACAAGTCCCCAGACCTCGCTCAACTTTCTTCCGGTGTTCTTAAAGAGTGAAGGATGGAAGTTTTTCCCTGGATTCTTAAAGAGTGCAAGAAGGAACTTTCTTTCAGTTTTTTAAAGAGTGCAAAAAGAAACTTTTTTCAGGTTTTTTTAAAGAGTGCAAGAAGGAACTTTCTTTCAGGGTTTTTTAAAGAGTGCAGGATGGAACTTTTCTCCGGAGTTCTTAGAGTGTGCAAAAAGGAACTTGATGAAGCATTAACTCTTTTTTTAATATATCCCTCCAGACAAGTGTAGCGTCTGAGATGTGGAAGCTGCCTAAAGTAACTACTATTTTTAAATGATGGGATAAGTCATTACCATCAAACTACCGGCCAATAAGCCTGACCTCAGTAGTTGGCAAACTGAATTAATTAAAACCTTTGATGAGTTTCGAGAGTCTTGCTACTCTCGGAGCCCGGCCATGGGCCAGGCTCGGTATAATAACAAACCACCTTGATGAGCCTGGTGTGATCCATGACACTCAGTATATGGATGCACGAGGGGCCCTTCCTGCCTCAGTGGTACAGTGGAACCCCAGTGTTCGAACGTACCGAACCTCGAACAAACCGGAGTCCTGACAATTTAGTTAATTGACCTGGTTTTCGAACGTTTTTCTGGAGTCCGAACGCGCTGACTTGTTTAAATTCAGTTGTAAAAGAACTTTATAGGGAAGTCGTGTTTCAAAAGTGCTTTGAAGTGACCTCTGACACTGACCTGACTCTCAGAGACTTTTTGAAGAGTCAGTTCAACATCCTCCAGTGTGTGAGGCTGATAATTAAAGCCTTGGAAACACTGTATCCCACAACCAATTTTTCGCAGTTCCAACACCACCTGGGAACCAATTAAGTTTAAACACTGGGGTTCCACTGTACCACCACCCTATTAGGTTCAAACACCGGGGTTCCACTGTATAAAATACCGACAAGTTAATGAGTAAGACACATGTGGAACAGTTGGGTATCTTTATTGTTGAAGAGTTTCACCTAAGCGATAGCCTTCTTCAGTCAAATACAGAGAGTGGATTGAAGGCAGTAGAAGGGACGAGGTAAAGACGATGTAATCAGTCTATCAGTCTTGTAGAAATAGTCTGAGGTTGTCAGTCCCTCAGCCTGGAGAAGACTTCAGAAAACCGCGCCTGTACTTATGTGAACCTGGTGACTGTACTTATGTGTACCTGGCGACGGTACTTATGTATACCTGGCTACTGTACTTATGTATACTTGGCGACTGTACTTATGTGTACAGGTGACTGTACTTATGAATACCTTTCGACTGTACTTATTTATACCTGGTGACTGTACTTATGTGTTCCTGGCGACTGTACGTATGTATACCTGGTGACTGTACTTATGTGTTCCTGGCGACTGTACGTATGTGTACCTGGTGACTGTACTTATGTATACCTGGCAACTGTACTTTTGTATACCTGGTGACTGTACTTATGTGTACCTGGTGACTGTACTTATGTGTACCTGGAAACGGTACTTATGTGTACCTGATGACTGTACTTATGTGTATCAGTACCTAAATAAACTTACACACTTAGCCATCACTCTCTTGTAAGATACAGACTGAGGGAGATGTCACTGAAGTGTGATAACGTTTTGGGGCAACGTTTCGCTCTCCTGGAGAGCGAAACGTTGCCACAAAAATATCGCATTAGTTGCATTATTACATCATGGAAGTAATACAAGTGGAAGATAGTAAATTAACAGACGAGTCATAGAGATGTCAGGAAGTATTTTTTCAGCCACGAGATGAAGAATGGTATGACCATGAAGGAGCGGCAGGGAAGGCAGGTTTAAATAATATTTATGTCCTACAAGAGCCAGGAGGGTCCTACAGGAGGTAGGAATATCTTACAGGATCCAGGGATGTCCTACAGGATCCAGGAATGTCCTACAAGAGCCAGTAATGTCCTACAAGAGCTAGGAATGTCCTACAGGATCCAGGAATGTCCTACAAGAGCCAGGAATATCCTACAAGAGCCAGGAAGGTCCTGCAAGAGCCAGGAAGGTCCTACAAGAGCCTTTGGTAAAGAAAGTGAGAAACACCATAGAAATGAAGAAGAAGATAGTACAAAAATACCATGGAACAGAGGAACTTGCTTCAGAGGAGGAGGGAGAGGGAGTGGATGAGGTGCCTTCTTCAGAGATTAAGGAGATTTGTGTAATGTGAAATGGGTGTTACAAGAGCCAGTAATGTCCTACAAGAGCTAGGAATGTCCTATAAGAGCCAGGAATGTCCTACAGGAGCCAGGAACGTCCTACAAGAGCCAGAAATGTCCTACAGGAGCTAGGAATGTTCTACAAGATCCAGGGATGTCCTACAAGAGCCAGGAATGTCCTACAAGAGCCAAGAATGCCCTACAAGAGCCAGGAATGTCCTAGAAGAGCCAGGAATGTCCTACAGGAGCCAGGAATGTCCTATATGGGCCAGGAATGTCCTACAGGAGCCAGGAAGGTCCTACAGGAGCTAGGGATAGCGTGGTGTCACCAGAGGTAAGACTGGAGAGGAAGAGTTAAAGCTGTCCTGTTCCACTGCGTGCTGCCCCTCCCTCAACCCCACCTGCCCCTCCCTCAACCCCACCTGCCCCTCCCTCAACCCCACCTGCCCCTCCCTCAACCTCACCTACCCCTCCATCAACTCCACCTGCCCCTCCCTCAACCCCATCTGCCCCTCCATCAACTCCACCTCCCTCTCTCTTAACCCCACCTGTCCATCCCTCAACCCCACCTCCCCTCCATCAACTCCACCTGCCCCTCCATTAACCCCACCTCCCCTCCATCAACTCCACCTGCCCCTCCATTAACCCCACTTGCTCCTCCATCAACTCCACCTGTCCTTCCATTAACCCCACCTGCCCCTCCATCAACTCCACCTTCCCTCCATTAAACCCACCTGCCCTCCATCAACTCCACCTGCCCCTCCATTAACCCCACCTGCCCCTCCTTCAACCCCACCTGTCCATCCCTCAACCCCACCTCTCCATCCCTCATCCCCACCTCCCATCCATCAACTCCACCTGCCCCTCTCTTAACCCCACCTGTTCCTTGCTCAACCCCAGACCAGTACTAGCGTCACACACAATCATTTACTGCACCCTGGTCTCACATTCCAGACCAGAGTTACATGACGTAGGTCGTCTCAGTATCAAACACTGAACTAGGAAGCACTAAGCCCGTAGGGAGTCATACAGCCGTGATTTATTACATCAAGGTTTCTTCCCCAGCATCAAGGCACTCTACCTGCCTCCCTGGAAGTTAAGATATAGATGCATCTGTCAGTGCCAGCATCAAGGTATTCTCCATGCAAGGTAAGAGGGAGATGTATCTCTCAGTGCCAGTATCAAGGTACTCTCCCTGCAAGGTAAGAGGGAGATGTATCTCTCAGTGCCAGCATCAAGGCACTCTCCCTGTAAAGTAAGAGAGAGATGTATTTCTCAGTGCCAACATCAAGGTAAGAGAGAGATACATCTCTCAGTGCCAGCATCAAGGTAAGAGAGAGATACATCATCTCTCAGTGCCAGCATCAAGGTAAGAGAGAGATACATCTCTCAGTGCCAGCATCAAGGCAAGAGAGAGATACATCTCTCAGTGCCAGCATCAAGGCAAGAGAAAGATACATATCTCAGTGCCAGCACCAAGGTAAGAGAGAGATACATCTCTCAGTGCCAGCATCAAGGTAAGAGAGAGATACATCTCTCAGTGCCAGCATCACTGGTATAAATCTCAACTTCAGGGAGGCTATAAATCCTGTTGGAAGCTGTGAGGAACATGATCACAGAGGAGGTCTCCTGTGACAACACCTGCTGAGGTGTCAGTAAGGTCAGACAACACCTGCTGAGGTGTCAGTAAGGTCAGACAACACCTGCTTAGGTGTCAGTAAGGTCAGACAACACCTGCTGAGGTGTCAATAAGGTCAGACAACACCTGCTTAGGTGTCAGTAAGGTCAGACAACACCTGCTGAGGTGTCAGTAAGGTCAGACAACATCTGCTGAGATGTCTTATTCTTGTCAGTAAAGTCATATAACACTGCTGCGATGTCTTATTCTTGTCAGTAAGGTCATACAATACCTGCTGAGATGTCTTATTCTTGTCAGTAAGGTCATACAACACCTGCTGAGATGTCTTATTCTTGTCAGTAAGGTCATACAACACCTGCTGAGATGTCTTATTCTTGTCAGTAAGGTCATACAACACCTGCTGAAATGTCTTATTCTTGTCAGTAAGGTCATACAGCACCTGCTGAGATGTCTTATTCTTGTCAGTAAGGTCATACAACACCTGCTGAGATGTCTTATTCTTGTCAGTAAGGTCATACAACACCTGCTGAGATGTCCTATTCTTGTCAGTAGGTCAGACAACAACTGCTGAGATGTCTTATTCTTGTCAGTAAGGTTAGACAACACCTGCTGAGATGTCTTATTCTTGTCAGTAAGGTCATACAACACCTGCTGAGATGTCTTATTCTTGTCAGTAAGGTCATACAACACCTGCTGAGATGTCTTATTCTTGTCAGTAAGATCATACTACACTGCTGAGATGTCTTATTCTTGTCAGTAAGATCATACAACACCTGCTGAGATGTCTTATTCTTGTCAGTAAGGTCATACAACACCTGCTGAGATGTCTTATTCTTGTCAGTAAGATCATACAACACCTGCTGAGATGTCTTATTCTTGTCAGTAAGGTCAGACAACACTGCTGAGATGTCTTATTCTTGTCAGTAAGGTCATACAACACCTGCTGAGATGTCTTATTCTTGTCAGTAAGGTCATACAGCACTTGCTGAGATGTCTTATTCTTGTCAGTAAGGTCATACAACACCTGCTGAGATGTCTTATTCTTGTCAGTAAGATCATACAACACCTGCTGAGATGCCTTATTCTTGTCAGTAAGGTCAGACAACACTGCTGAGATGTCTTATTCTTGTCAGTAAGGTCATACAACACCTGCTGAGATGTCTTATTCTTGTCAGTAAGGTCATACAACACCTGCTGAGATGTCTTATTCTTGTCAGTAAGATCATACAACACCTGCTGAGATGTCTTATTCTTGTCAGTAAGGTCAGACAACACTGCTGAGATGTCTTATTCTTGTCAGTAAGGTCATACAACACCTGCTGAGATGTCTTATTCTTGTCAGTAAGGTCATACAACACCTGCTGAGATGTCTTATTCTTGTCAGTAAGATCATACAACACCTGCTGAGATGTCTTATTCTTGTCAGTAAGGTCAGACAACACTGCTGAGATGTCTTATTCTTGTCAGTAAGGTCATACAACACCTGCTGAGATGTCTTATTCTTGTCAGTAAGGTCATACAACACCTGCTGAGATGTTTTATTCTTGTCAGTAAGGTCAGACAACACCTGCTGAGATGTCTTATTCTTGTCAGTAAGATCATACAACACCTGCTGAGATGTCTTATTCTTGTCAGTAAGGTCATACAGCACTTGCTGAGATGTCTTATTCTTGTCAGTAAGGTCATACAACACCTGCTGAGATGTCTTATTCTTGTCAGTAAGGTCAGACAACACCTGCTGAGATGTCTTATTCTTGTCAGTAAGGTCAGACAACACCTGCTATGTCCTTGTTTTCAGCAATAATAATTACAATAGCCACAATAATAATAATAACCAATAAGCGATAATTAGCAATGATTAACGTGTTAGTTATCATCATTAATATTATCTTCAGTTAAATAAACAAGAAAACATGTCGGTAATGGATGAGTGTAATTGTCCGCCTGTTGTTCGTTGTTTACCCATCACAAGCTTGAATACATTGTTTACCCATCACCAGTTTGAATACATTGTTTACCCATCACCAGCTTGAATACATTGTTTACCCATCACCAGTTTGAATACATTGTTTACCCATCACCAGCTTGAATACATTGTTTACCCATCACCAGCTTGAATACATTGTTTACCCATCACCAGCTTGAATACATTGTTTACCCATCACCAGCTTGAATACATTGTTTACCCATCACCAGTTTGAATACATTGTTTACCCATCACCAGCTTGAATACATTGTTTACCCATCACCAGCTTGAATACATTGTTTACCCATCACCAGCTTGAATACATTGTTTACCCATCACCAGCTTGAATACATTGTTTACCCATCACCAGCTTGAATACATTGTTTACCCATCACCAGCTTGAATACATTGTTTACCCATCACCAGCTTGAATACATTGTTTACCCATCACCAGCTTGAATACATTGTTTACCCATCACCAGCTTGAATACATTGTTTACCCATCACCAGTTTGAATACATTGTTTACCCATCACCAGCTTGAATACATTGTTTACCCATCACCAGTTTGAATACATTGTTTACCTATCACCAGCTTTAATACATTATCCATCACCAGCTTTAATACATTATCCATCACCAGCTTTAATACATTATCCATCACCAGCTTTAATACATTATCCATCACCAGCTTTAATACATTACCCATCACCAGCTTTAATACATTATCCATCACCAGCTTTAATACATTACCCATCACCAGCTTTAATACATTACCCATCACCAGCTTTAATACATTATCCATCACCAGCTTTAATACATTATCCATCACCAGCTTTAATACATTATCCATCACCAGCTTTAATACATTATCCATCAACAGCTTTAATACATTATCCATCACCAGCTTTAATACATTATCCATCACCAGCTTTAATACATTACCCATCACCAGCTTTAATACATTATCCATCACCAGCTTTAATACATTATCCATCAGCTTTAATTCATTACCCATCACCAGCTTTAATACATTACCCATCACCAGCTTTAATACATTATCCATCACCAGCTTTAATACATTACCCATCACCAGCTTTAATACATTAACCATCACCAGCTTTAATACATTACCCATCACCAGCTTTAATACATTATCCATCACCAGCTTTAATACATTACCCATCACCAGCTTTAATTCATTACCCATCACCAGCTTTAATTCATTACCCATCACCAGCTTTAATACATTATCCATCGCCAGCTTTAATTCATTACCCATCACCAGCTTTAATTCATTATCCATCACCAGCTTTAATTCATTACCCATCACCAGCTTTAATTCATTATCCATCACCAGCTTTAATTCATTACCCATCACCAGCTTTAATTCATTATCCATCACCAGCTTTAATTCATTACCCATCACCAGCTTTAATTCATTATCCATCACCAGCTTTAATTCATTACCCATCACCAGCTTTAATTCATTATCCATCACCAGCTTTAATTCATTATCCATCACCAGCTTTAATTCATTACCCATCACCAGCTTTAATTCATTATCCATCACCAGCTTTAATTCATTACCCATCACCAGCTTTAATTCATTACCCATCACCAGCTTTAATTCATTACCCATCACCAGCTTTAATTCATTACCCATCACCAGCTTTAATTCATTATCCATCACCAGCTTTAATTCATTATCCATCACCAGCTTTAATTCATTACCCATCACCAGCTTTAATTCATTATCCATCACCAGCTTTAATTCATTACCCATCACCAGCTTTAATTCATTACCCATCACCAGCTTTAATTCATTACCCATCACCAGCTTTAATTCATTATCCATCACCAGCTTTAATTCATTACCCATCACCAGCTTTAATTCATTACCCATCAACAGCTTTAATTCATTACCCATCACCAGCTTTAATTCATTACCCATCACCAGCTTTAATTCATTACCCATCACCAGCTTTAATTCATTACCCATCACCAGCTTTAATTCATTATCCATCACCAGCTTTAATTCATTACCCATCACCAGCTTTAATTCATTACCCATCAACAGCTTTAATTCATTACCCATCACTATTGTTGCAACCCATTTAAATTTGTCTAGTGTTTGTGAGGTGAGGTGTTGCTTTGTTGTTTCTTAGGGAGTGAGGAGGAGGGAAGAGAGTCCTGCTGAGACAGCTACTGAAGGATGTAGCAGAGTCCTGTCATGTGTGGTGTTTCTCACAATCATACACTTGTGTATTTAGCCTTGTACTCTACAGTATTTAGTATAGAAACTCTGTAGATGCCCGGGTATTGTGTGTGTGTTTAATAATTATATATGTCGTGCCGAATAGGTAAAACTGGTCACTTAGCAAGAACTCATTTAAAATTAAGTCCTTTCTAAAATTTTCTCTTATACGTTTAAAGATATATTTTTTTCATTTATGTTAATGTAAAAATATATAATTTTGTACCAAAAGAACCTTAAAAACTTACCTAACCTTATTATAACAAGCGCAATTTAATTTAGCCTAATCCAACTAGACATATTTTAGATAAGTTTACAATAATTTAATAATAAACAAACACAATGAATATTTTTTTTCGTTAGGTTCAGAATGATCTTTGCGAAATTATTCCATACAAAATTTTTGCTTGCCTAATTCGGCAAGAAGAGCGTTGCAATTTTAGCCAAAATAGCAAGTTTTAATTATTCGGCACGACTTTATATATATATATATTATATATATATATATATATATATATATATATATATATATATATATATATATATATATATATATATATATATAAAATATATATATACAATACACTTTTTAAGTATCGTGACTGGCGTGTTACCTTGCTAAGTATGATCAGGTTACACGCCAGGAATTGTACTTATTACGTATAGTTCAACAATTAAACATTATAAGTATAATTCCCCTAGGTATAATCTTTAATTTAATAATAATAATAATAATAATAATAATAATAATAATAATAACATTAATAATTCTAGACTGTTGTTTCCTGGCTCAAGCCTCGCGGGGTCTGTGTCCGAGACGTGTAATTAAGAAACTAATGATTATAATATAACTTAACGCTGAGTCTAAACACCTGTAGGGGTGAGGTAGTCGAGAATAATAATAATTAATGTTAATATTTATTGTGAATAACTTCAAAGCTGTTGTTGTTGTTGATTCGCCGGTACTCTCCCGGACCGTGTCGTTTCCAGAGGGTGACCCGGCCTTGGCTCCCTGTCATGGGAGACCTATGCCTGCCATGGGAGGAGGTACAAGTACCCCCTCATCGTCTGTGACAAATTGTCCCCAGGCCTAGCCACATTCCCCGCCCTCACGGGGCTCGTTAGGGAGAAGCTAGGCCTCTCTGGTCTGCCATCTTCCCCGCCCCAGGGAGGCTGATGGGAAGATCAGTCTTGCGAGCTAAAGATGGTAGCAAGCTCCAGCTTTGGCACCTACCCTGCCCTAAAAGGGCTGGGCATGGTGTATTCTCCCTCCGATGAACTTCAAAGTCTTCTCCTTGATGGTAATTTATAATATTTTATAACAATAATAATTTAAAATAATTATAATAATTTAAAATAATTATAATAATTTATTATAATTTAAAATAATTATAATAATTTATAATAATTTAAAATAATTATAATAATTTATAATAATAATTTAAAATAATTATAATAATTTATAATAATAATTTAAAATAATTATAATTTATAATAATAATAATAATAATAATAATAATAATAATGGCTTATATGGGCGTTCATTTTCCAGGTACATCTTCCCATACTTCTTGGAGTCATTGACACATGGAGTGTGTTATTAAATACTATTGAATACCCTGAGTATCTTGTATATTCTATGTTTGCTCTGAGTCTCCTGAGTTGTGTGTCTTATCACAACTCATCACAACTCAGAGACCAGCCTCTTGGCCAGCCTTCAGGGGGTCCAATCCTCTTCAGGAGGTTGACTAAGTCTTTCCTTGCAAGCTGATCCTACACTCGGCAGGATATAAAAAGAAAGTTGGTTTATTGGGTTTAAAGCCTATCGACTACACTGTCGTGAGAATTGAGCTACGACAACATAGTTCAGATGTCACTCCACACTGTAACAACCCCATCCATCCTTCAGAGTGCAGGCACTGTACTTTCACACCTCCAGGACTCAAGTCAGCTAACCCGTTTCTGTGAACCCCTTCATAAATGTTACCTTGCTCACACTCCAACAGCACGTCAAATCGTAAAAAAATCACTTGTCTTAACTCACTCGTAACACGCTCACACAAGCCTTTTTGACGTTCAATCTCCATTCCTCACCTGCACTCTTCACTCCTCGCCTCCACCCCTCATCTCCACCTCCAAACCTCACTCTCACCACCCTTCACTAACACCACCACCCACACCACCACCCATCACCCACACCACCACCCATCACCCACACCATCACCCACACCACCACCCATCACCCACACCACCACCCACACCACCACCCACACCACCACCCACACCACCACCCACACCACCACCCACACCACCACCCATCACCCACACCACCACCCATCACCCACACCACCACCCACACCACCACCCACACCACCACCCACACCACCACCCACACCACCACCCATCACCCACACCACCACCCACACCACCACCCATCACCCACACCATCACCCACACCACCACCCATCACCCACACCACCACCCATCACCCACACCATCACCCACACCACCACCCATCACCCACACCACCACCCATCACCCACACCACCACCCATCACTCACACCACCACCCATCACCCACACCACCACCCATCACCCACACCACCAGCCACACCACCACCCATCACCCACACCATCACCCACACCACCACCCATCACCCACACCACCACCCACACCACCACCCATCACCCACGCCACCACTCATTACCCACATCCATCACCCACACCACCACTCATCACCCACACCACCACCCATCACCCACACCACCACCCATCACCCACACCACCATCCATCACCCACACCACCACTCATTACCCACATCCCTCACCCACACCTCCACCCATCACCCTTACCTCCACCCTTCACCCACACCTCCACCTCTCACTATTACTTAATTAAAAATCAAAATCTGTGACACAGAGGCCTGACACAATGTGCTCTGGTGTGCGTGTTTTAATTCCACACACACACACACACACACGTCAGTATAATAATAATATAATGCCTTTTAACGCTGCATGAAGGTTATATTAAAGTATAATCAAGTATTACTGAGACAGTATGCAAAGTAAGAACACAATGAGAGAGGCTGGTGTGATGCAACACTTGCAGAGTGACCTCGTGAACAATAACCAGCATGGTTCTAGTGAGACCAAGTTACAAACCTGCTGCAGTTCTGAGACCAAGCAACGGAAGTACAGCTGGAGAGAGAGAGATGGATGGACTGCATGTTCCTGGACTGTAAGAAGGCATGTGTCACTGTACTTCACAAGGTACTGGGTGGACTGTAAGAAGACATGCGTCACTGTACTTCACAAGGTACTGGGTGGACTGCATGTCCCTGGACTGTAAGAAGGCATGTGTCACTGTACTTCACAAGGTACTGAGTGACGCATGTCTTCTCACAGTCCACCCAGTACCTTGTGAAGTACAGTGACACAAGCCTTCTTACAGTCCAGGGACATGCAGTCCACCCAGTACCTTGTGAAGTACAGTGACGCATGTCTTCTTACAGTCCACCAGTACCTTGTGAAGTACAGTGACACATGCCTTCTTACAGTCCAGGGACATGCAGTCCACCCAGTACCTTGTGAAGTACAGTGACGCATGTCTTCTTACAGTCCACCCAGTACCTTGTGAAGTACAGTGACACAAGCCTTCTTACAGTCCAGGGACATGCAGTCCACCCAGTACCTTGTGAAGTACAGTGACGCATGTCTTCTTACAGTCCACCCAGTACCTTGTGAAGTACAGTGACACATGCCTTCTTACAGTCCAGGGACATGCAGTCCACCCAGTACCTTGTGAAGTACAGTGACGCATGTCTTCTTACAGTCCACCCAGTACCTTGTGAAGTACAGTGACACAAGCCTTCTTACAGTCCAGGGACATGCAGTCCACCCAGTACCTTGTAAAGTACAGTGACGCATGTCTTCTTACAGTCTACTTCACAAGGTACTGGGTGGACTGCATGTCCCTGGACTGTAAGAAGGCATGTGTCACTGTACTTCACAAGGTACTGGGTGGACTGCATGTCCCTGGACTGTAAGAAGACATGTGCCACTGTACTTCACAAGACACTGGGTGGACTGCAAGTTCCTGGACTGTAAGAAGACATGCGTCACTGTACTTCACAAGGTACTGGGTGGACTGCATGTTCCTGGACTTTAAGAAGACATGTGCCACTGTACTTCACAAGACACTGGGTGGACTGCAAGTTCCTGGACTGTAAGAAGACATGCGTCACTGTACTTCACAAGGTACTGGGTGGACTGCATGTTCCTGGACTGTAAGAAGACATGCGTCACTGTACTTCACAAGACACTGGGTGGACTGCATGTTCCTGGACTGTAAAAAGACATGCGTCACTGTACTTCACAAGGTACTGGGTGGACTGCATGTTCCTGGACTGTAAGAAGACATGTGCCACTGTACTTCACAAGACACTGGGTGGACTGCAAGTTCCTGGACTGTAAGAAGACATGCGTCACTGTACTTCACAAGGTACTGGGTGGACTGCATGTTCCTGGACTGTAAGAAGACATACGTCACTGTACTTCACAAGGTACTGGGTGGACTGCATGTTCCTGGACTGTAAAAAGACATGCGTCACTGTACTTCACAAGGTACTGGGTGGACTGCATGTCCCTGGACTGTAAGAAGACATGTACCACTGTACTTCACAAGGTACTGGGTGGACTGCATGTCCCTGGACTGTAAGAAGGCATGTGTCACTGTACTTCACAAGGTACTGGGTGGACTACATGTCCCTGGACTGTAAGAAGACATGCGTCACTGTACTTCACAAGACACTGGGACAGAACCTGAACGAACAGATAAGGATAACAGGGAAGGAAATGCAGTAGACTGAAGAACACATAACGAGTTGTATAAGGGGCGTCAGAATGGCGAGGTATGACAAGTGGCGTTACACAAGACTTGCTGCTGGGGCCTGCGCTGTTTCTGGTGAATAACGTGATGGAGGATAGTTAGATGTACTCCTTTTCTCAGATGATGCGCAGTTAATAAGGAGAATTGATAAGACACATGTGCAACAGTTAGGTATCCTTATTCCGAAACGTTTCGCCTAGACACTAGGCTTCTTCAGTCGAGTGCAGAAGAGTTTGAAGAAGCAGTAGAGATGTGAAGACGATGTCATCAGTCTATCACCCTTGAAGACGTAGTTTTAAGGCGGTCAGTCTCTCAGCCTGGAGAATAGTTTTGTTCTAAAGTCTGGAACAATGTTCCAGACCATGGCATGGTGAAGAGCACATTACGGTGCTCTTCACCAGCTCCAAGGCTCAGGGACTGATTACCTCATCTTTTGTATATAATTCTTGACATTATTCCTCGTATCGTACTGATAATGGCAAAGGGCTGGCGAAACATCTACAAATGAAAATCCAGACTCTCGGCAAGTAACAAGTGTTAAGAGAAAGATATAGAACAAGTGTTAAGGGAGAGATATAGAACAAGTGTTAAGGGCAAGATATAGAACAAGTGTTAAGAGAAAGATATAGAACAAGTGTTAAGGGAGAGATATAGAACAAGTGTTAAGGGCAAGATATAGAACAAGTGTTAAGGGCAAGATATAGAATTAGTGTTAAAGGCAAGATATAGAATTAGTGTTAAAGGCAAGATATAGAACAAGTGTTAAGGGCAAGATATAGAATTAGTGTTAAGGGCAAGATATAGAATTAGTGTTAAAGGCAAGATATAGAACAAGTGTTAAGGGCAAGATATAGAATTAGTGTTAAGGGCAAGATATAGAATTAGTGTTAAAGGCAAGATATAGAATTAGTGTTAAAGGCAAGATATAGAACAAGTGTTAAGGGCAAGATATAGAATTAGTGTTAAGGGCAAGATATAGAATTAGTGTTAAGGGCAAGATATAGAACAAGTGTTAAGGACAAGATATAAAATTAGTGTTAAGGGCAAGATATAGAATTAGTGTTAAGGGCAAGATATAGAACAAGTGTTAAGGGCAAGATATAGAACAAGTATTAAGGGCAAGATATAGAATTAGTGTTAAGGGCAAGATATAGAATTAGTGTTAAGGGCAAGATATAGAACAAGTGTTAAGGGAAATATATAGAACAAGTGTTAAGGGAGAGATATAGAACAAGTGTTAAGGGCAAGATATAGAATTAGTGTTAAGGGCAAGATATAGAATTAGTGTTAAAGGCAAGATATAGAACAAGTGTTAAGGGCAAGATATAGAATTAGTGTTAAGGGCAAGATATAGAATTAGTGTTAAGGGCAAGATATAGAACAAGTGTTAAGGGCAAGATATAGAACAAGTGTTAAGGGCAAGATATAGAATTAGTGTTAAGGGCAAGATATAGAAGTAGTGTTAAGGGCAAGATATAGAACAAGTGTTAAGGGCAAGATATAGAACAAGTGTTAAGGGCAAGATATAGAACAAGTGTTAAGGGCAAGATATAGAACAAGTGTTAAGGACAAGATATAGAACAAGTGTTAAGGACAAGATATAGAACAAGTGTTAAGGGCAAGATATAGAACAAGTGTTAAGGGCAAGATATAGAACAAGTGTTAAGGGCAAGATATAGAACAAGTGTTAAGGGCAAGGGCAAGATATAGAACAAGTGTTAAGGGCAAGATATAGAACAAGTGTTAAGGGCAAGATATAGAATTAGTGTTAAGGGCAAGATATAGAACAAGTGTTAAGGGCAAGATATAGAACAAGTGTTAAGGGCAAGATATAGAACAAGTGTTAAGGACAAGATATAGAACAAGTGTTAAGGGCAAGACATAGAACAAGTGTTAAGGGCAAGATATAGAACAAGTGTTAAGGGCAAGATATAGAACAAGTGTTAAGGACAAGATATAGAACAAGTGTTAAGGGCAAGATATAGAACAAGTGTTAAGGCAAGATATAGAACAAGTGTTAAGGACAAGATATAGAACAAGTGTTAAGGGCAAGATATAGAACAAGTGTTAAGGGCAAGATATAGAACAAGTGTTAAGGACAAGATATAGAACAAGTGTTAAGGGCAAGATATAGAACAAGTGTTAAGGGCAAGATATAGAACAAGTGTTAAGGACAAGATATAGAACAAGTGTTAAGGGCAAGACATAGAACAAGTGTTAAGGGCAAGATATAGAACAAGTGTTAAGGGCAAGATATAGAACAAGTGTTAAGGACAAGATATAGAACAAGTGTTAAGGGCAAGATATAGAACAAGTGTTAAGGGCAAGATATAGAATAAGTGTTAAGGACAAGATATAGAACAAGTGTTAAGGGCAAGATATAGAACAAGTGTTAAGGGCAAGATATAGAACAAGTGTTAAGGACAAGATATAGAACAAGTGTTAAGGGCAAGATATAGAACAAGTGTTAAGGGCAAGATATAGAACAAGTGTTAAGGACAAGATATAGAACAAGTGTTAAGGGCAAGACATAGAACAAGTGTTAAGGGCAAGATATAGAACAAGTGTTAAGGACAAGATATAGAACAAGTGTTAAGGACAAGATATAGAACAAGTGTTAAGGGCAAGATATAGAACAAGTGTTAAGGGCAAGATATAGAACAAGTGTTAAGGGCAAGATATAGAACAAGTGTTAAGTACAAGATATAGAACAAGTTTTAAGGGCAAAATATAGAACAAGTGTTAAGGGCAAGATATAGAACAAGTGTTAAGAGCAAGATATAGAATTAGTGTTAAGGGCAAGATATAGAACAAGTGTTAAGGGCAAGATATACAAAAAGGGGGGCAAGGTTACAATATTACGTCTAAGGTATAAAATGCGTCTAGACAGTCAGCGGTGGTGACTTGAACCAGAGGTGGTGTGTTAAAGCTGTGTGCTGCTGCTGCTGCTGCTGCTGCCATGACTGCTGCCATGACTGCTGCTGCTGTCCACTGACTGCCTGTCCTAGCTGCGTCCACTGACGCTGCTGCTGCTGCCACGACTGACTGCTGCTGCTCCACTGACTGCTGCCTGCTCCACTGACTGCTGCTGCTCTCACTGCTGCTGCTGACTGCTGCTGCTCACTGACTGCTGCGCTGCTGCTGCTCCACTGACTGCTTGCTGCTGCTGCTCCACTGACTGCTGCTGCTCCACTGACTGCTGCTGCTGCTCCACTGACTGCTGCTGCTCCACTGACTGCTGCTGCTGCTGCTGCTCCACTGACTGCTGCTGCTGCTGCTCCACTGACTGCTGCTGCTGCTCATCCACTGACTGCTGCTGCTGCTCATCCACTGACTGCTGCTGCTGCTCATCCACTGACTGCTGCTGCTGCTCATCCACTGACTGCTGCTGCTGCTGCTCATCCATTGACTGCTGCTGCTGCTCCTCCACTGACTGCTGCTGCTGCTGCTGCTCCTCCACTGACTGCTGCTGCTGCTGCTCCTCCACTGACTGCTGCTGCTGCTGCTCCTCCACTGACTGCTGCGCTGCTGCTGCTCCTCCACTGACTGCTGCTGCTGCTGCTCCTCCACTGACTGCTGCTGCTGCTCCTCCACTGACTGCTGCTGCTGCTGCTCCTCCACTGACTGCTGCTCCCTCCACTGACTGCTGCTGCTCCTCCACACTGACTGCTGCTGCTGCTGCTCCTCCACTGACTGCTGCTGCTGCTGCTCCTCCACTGACTGCTGCTGCTGCTGCTCCTCCACTGACTGCTGCTGCTGCTGCTCCTCCACTGACTGCTGCTGCTGCTGCTCCTCCACTGACTGCTGCTGCTGCTGCTCCTCCACTGACTGCTGCTGCTGCTGCTCTCCACTGACTGCGCTGCTGCTGCTCCTCCACTGACTGCTGCTGCTGCTGCTCCTCCACTGACTGCTGCTGCTGCTGCCTCCACTGACTGCCTGCGCAGCTCCTCCACTGACTGCTGCTGCTGCTGCTCCTCCACTGACTGCTGCTGCTGCTGCTCCTCCACTGACTGATGCTGCTTGCTCCTCCACTGACTGCTGCTGCTCTGCTCCTCCACTGACTGCTGCTGCTGCTGCTCCTCCACTGACTGCTGCTGCTGCTGCTCCTCCACTGACTGCTGCTGCTGCTGCTCCTCCACTGACTGCTGCTGCTGCTGCTCCTCCACTGACTGCTGCTGCTGCTGCTCCTCCACTGACTGCTGCTGCTGCTGCTGCTCCTCCACTGACTGCTGCTGCTGCTTCCATTACTAGCACCTACCTTGTGATGAACCCAACACCACCAATCATTCTTTCTCTCACTCTCACTATCACTCTCACTCTCTCACTCTCTCACTCACTCTCACTCTCTCACTCTCTCACTCTCTCACTCTCTCTCTCTCTCACTCTCACTCTCTCTCTCTCTCACTCTCTCACTCTCACTCTCTCACTCACTCTCACTCTCTCACTCTCTCACTCTCACTCTCTCACTCACTCTCACTCTCTCTCAGCGCCTGATTAACCACCTTAATGAAGTTCAGATTACAAATGCAATTTTTCCCCGCCACCTTCGACGTCATGCTTGAGTGTGTCTCACAGACTGCCTTAACAAATCTTTCCCCGCCACCAACACACATTTTCCCCGCCACCAACACACATTTTCCCCACCACCAACACACATTTTCCCCGCCACCAACACACATTTTCCCCGCCACCAGCACACATTTTCCCCGCCACCAGTACACATTTTCCCCGCCACCAGCACACATTTTCCCCGCCACCAGTACACATTTTCCCCGCCACCAACACACATTTTCCCCGCCACCAACACACATTTTCCCCGCCACCAACACACATTTTCCCCACCACCAACACACATTTTCTCCGCCACCAACACACATTTTCCCCGCCACCAACACACATTTTCCCCGCCACCAACACACCTTTTCCCCGCCATATGTAGTGGACCCTGCTTGTACTGTATGAAGCGCTGAACTTGCCTGGTTGATTCATTATATATGTGTACCACTAGCGTGCCCAGGCTGCCCACTACCCTGTGTTCCTGGGGCATCGCTTTTTATCTAACACTGAAACAGAACTTGTAACCCTTTTTTTTAAAGGGGTGATGGGGTAAGCCAGCACAAGGTCTCGGTCAGATGACCAAAAGCTCCAGTTGCGGGTTATCATATGACCTGCGTCAGGAAACACTTGCCCTGTTTCCTGACAAACCTTACCTAACCTAATCTAACCTAACCTAACTTATCCGAAGCAGAGGTACAGATTCTTCTCTGTTGTTGTTCTGTATCTTTTATCGCTTGTTCGTGATTCTTTCATATATATATATATATATATATATATATATATACAGTGGAACCCCGGTTAACGAACACCCCGGAAATCGTGCAATTAAGTAAGTATAATATTGTAAGTGCTTGTGGAAGTGTATTTTGGGGGTCTGAAATAGACTAACCTAAATGACATTTTTTCTTAAGGAAGTAAATTCGTTCGGTAATGACACTTGAGCAGGCTTCTGGAATGATTTTTTCGTTAACCGGGGTTCCACTGTATATATATATATATATATATATATATATATATATATATATATATATATATATATATATATATATATATATATATATATATTTGAGACTGGAGTGACCATCACTACGAGAAAACATTGACCCTTATTCGCTCAGTAGCTGTTTTACCAGAAGTGTACTGATAAGAGGTTGACAAATCAGTTATAGGTTATAGCGACCTACAGCCAACTTCTACATATAACAACCTCTTATTCAATTCTGATTTTGAAGATAACATTTTAATCTCTCTCTCTCTCTCCCTCTCTCTCTCTCTCTCTCTCTCTCTCTCTCTCTCTCTCTCTCTCTCTCTCTCTCTCTCTCTCTTTACACTACAATAGGTTACCGTAGTAAGAAATACCTTGCAGTGTCTTGTCTGTCATTTAACTTTCCAAGAAGACACTAGCAGTGGTGGAGTGGCGAGGTGCTACCCACTAGCAGTGGTGGAGTGGCGAGGTGCTACCCACTAGCAGTGGTGGAGTGGCGAGGTGCTACCCACTAGCAGTGGTGGAGTGGCGAGGTGCTACCCACTAGCAGTGGTGGAGTGGCGAGGTGCTACCAACTAGCAGTGGTGGAGTGGCGAGGTGCTACCCACTAGCAGTGGTGGAGTGGCGAGGTGCTACCCACTAGCAGTGGTGGAGTGGCGAGGTGCTACCCACCAGCAGTGGTGGAGTGGCGAGGTGCTACCCACTAGCAGTGGTGGAGTAGCGAGGTGCTACCCACTAGCAGTGGTGGAGTGGCGAGGTGCTACCCACTAGCAGTGGTGGAGTGGCGAGGTGCTACCCACCAGCAGTGGTGGAGTGGCGAGGTGCTACCCACCAGCAGTGGTGGAGTGGCGAGGTGCTACCAACTAGCAGTGGTGGAGTGGCGAGGTGCTACCCACTAGCAGTGGTGGAGTGGCGAGGTGCTACCCACTAGCAGTGGTGGAGTGGCGAGGTGCTACCCACCAGCAGTGGTGGAGTGGCGAGGTGCTACCCACTAGCAGTGGTGGAGTAGCGAGGTGCTACCCACTAGCAGTGGTGGAGTGGCGAGGTGCTACCCACTAGCAGTGGTGGAGTGGCGAGGTGCTACCCACCAGCAGTGGTGGAGTGGCGAGGTGCTACCCACTAGCAGTGGTGGAGTGGCGAGGTGCTACCCACTAGCAGTGGTGGAGTGGCGAGGTGCTACCCACTAGCAGTGGTGGAGTGGCGAGGTGCTACCAACTAGCAGTGGTGGAGTGGCGAGGTGCTACCAACTAGCAGTGGTGGAGTGGCGAGGTGCTACCCACCAGCAGTGGTGGAGTGGCGAGGTGCTACCCACTAGCAGTGGTGGAGTGGCGAGGTGCTACCCACTAGCAGTGGTGGAGTGGCGAGGTGCTACCCACTAACAGTGGTGGAGTAGCGAGGTGCTACCCACTAGCAGTGGTGGAGTGGCGAGGTGCTACCCAATAGCAGTGGGGAATAATTTACAGCTATCCCAACCAATTTGTCGCCTACCTGAAATAGGACTTAGAAAACTATAATCAAGAGGAAGGCTCCAAACCTGTAGGGGGTCATACAGTGTGACAGTAATTCCCTGGATCAAGAGCTCTTGACCGCCGTCAAGGAAGGCGGAAGTGTTTCTTACTGGGTTTGAGTGAGGTTCAATAACTCAATAGCCAGTTTTGACTGAGTTATGAACTACTGAGGCGAAAATGCCTCAGTAATCAATCAGTGGGAGTCTGAGGGGTGGTAGCACTGAGACGGGTGGCACTGGTGTGAGGTGTGGCACTGATGAGAGGTGTGGCACTTGTGAGAGGTATGGCGCTGCTGTGAGGTGTGGCACTGTGAGAGGTGTGGCACTGGTGTGAGGTGTGGCACTGGTGTGAGGTGTGGCACTGATGAGAGGTGTGGCACTTGTGAGAGGTATGACACTGCTGTGAGGTGTGGCACTGTGAGAGGTGTGGCACTGGTGTGAGGTGTGGCACTGGTGTGAGGTGTGGCACTGATGAGAGGTGTGGCACTGGTGTGTGGTGTGGCACTGATGTGTGGTGTGGCACTGGTGTGAGGTGTGGTACTGGTGTGAGGTGTGGCACTGGTGTGTGGTGTGGCACTGGTGTGAGGTGTGGTACTGGTGTGAGGTGTGGTACTGGTGTGAGGTGTGGCACTGGTGTGAGGTGTGGCACTGGTGTGAGGTGTGGCACTGGTGGGAGGTGTAGCACTGGTGGGAGGTGTAGCATTGGTGAGAGGAACGCCAGTGTGTGTGTGTGTGTGTTCTGTGTTCAGTGGTGTTCACGGTGTTCACGTGTTCGTGAATGTCACAGTGGTGTATTTATCTATTTTGAACGTTGACTGTTGCAGATGTTATCCAGTCTTCATCTGGTACATCATTAGAACCCCTGGCCTTGGCAAGACATCCTTGTGAATGCAGTGTTTTACTCTTTCTTTACAAGGTCATAATGTGTTCTGTGGCGGGGTTCACTGATCACAGTCTGTGGCGGGGTTCACTGATCACAGTCTGTGGCGGGGTTCACTGATCACAGTCTGTGGCGGGGTTCACTGATCACAGTCTGTGGTGGGGTTCACTGATCACAGTCTGTGGCGGGGTTCACTGATCACAGTCTGTGGCGGGGTTCACTGATCACAGTCTGTGGCGGGGTTCACTGATCACAGTCTGTGGTGGGGTTCCCTGATCACAGTCTGTGGCGGGGTTCCCTGATCACAGTCTGTGGCGGGGTTCACTGATCACAGTCTGTGGTGGGGTTCACTGATCACAGTCTGTGGCGGGGTTCACTGATCACAGTCTGTGGCGGGGTTCACTGATAACAGTCTGTGGCGAGGGTTCCCCTGATCACAGTCTGTGGCGGGTTCCTGATCACAGTCTGTGGCGGGGTTCACTGATCACAGTCTGTGGCGGGGTTCACTGATCACAGTCTGTGGCGGGGTTCACTGATCACAGTCTGTGGCGGGGTTCACTGATCACAGTCTGTGGCGGGGTTCACTGATCACAGTCTGTGGCGGGGTTCCCTGATCACAGTCTGTGGCGGGTTCACTGATCCAGTCTGTGGCGGGGTTCACTGATCACAGTCTGTGGCGGGGTTCCTGATCACAGTCTGTGGCGGGGTTCACTGATCACAGTCTGTGGCGGGTTCACTGATCACAGTCTGTGGCGGGGTTCACTGATCACAGTCTGTGGCGGGGTTCCCTGATCACAGTCTGTGGCGGGGTTCACTGATCACAGTCTGTGGCGGGGTTCACTGATCACAGTCTGTGGCGGGGTTCACTGATCACAGTCTGTGGTGGGGTTCACTGATCACAGTCTGTGGCGGGGTTCACTGATCACAGTCTGTGGTGGGGTTCACTGATCACAGTCTGTGGCGGGGTTCACTGATCACAGTCTGTGGCGGGGTTCACTGATCACAGTCTGTGGCGGGTTCACTGATCACAGTCTGTGGCGGGGTTCACTGAGCACAGTCTGTGGCGGGGTTCCTGATCACAGTCTGTGGTGGGGTTCACTGATCACAGTCTGTGGCGGGGTTCACTGATCACAGTCTGTGGCGGGGTTCACTGATCACAGTCTGTGGCGGGGTTCACTGAGCACAGTCTGTGGTGGGGTTCACTGATCACAGTCTGTGGCGGGGTTCACTGATCACAGTCTGTGGCGGGTTCACTGATCACAGTCTGTGGCGGGGTTCACTGATCACAGTCTGTGGCGGGGTTCACTGAGCACAGTCTGTGGCGGGGTTCACTGAGCACAGTCTGTGGCGGGGTTCACTGATCACAGTCTGTGGCGGGGTTCACTGATCACAGTCTGTGGCGGGGTTCACTGATCACAGTCTGTGGCGGGGTTCACTGATCACAGTCTGTGGCGGGGTTCACTGAGCACAGTCTGTGGCGGGGTTCACTGAGCACAGTCTGTGGCGGGGTTCACTGATCACAGTCTGTGGCGGGGTTCACTGAGCACAGTCTGTGGCGGGGTTCACTGAGCACAGTCTGTGGCGGGGTTCACTGATCACAGTCTGTGGCGGGGTTCACTGAGCACAGTTTATGGTGTTGTGTCAGGCCGGGTTGTCTTTGCTGGGTCACTAGCCTTCATGCACAAATGACCTGCACATAGAAACTTGCGACGTTTCGGTCCGACTTGGACCGAAACATTGCCGTAAGCTTCTCTTTCCTATGTGCAAGTTATTTGTGTATTGTTCCAGTCACGGTATTGTGGGTTTTTTGTTCTGTTTAGATTTCATTCATACCAGAGAATAAGAGCTTCTTGAACTGGTCCAGTCTGACGATGTGTCAGTGATGTGGAAGATCATTCCTCCGTAATCAGTCTCCCAGCCGAGTGTCGGAGATATGACAGAGAGATCTGTTCTGAAATATCTATTTTCAGCATGTTGGATGGACTTGGAGATCTGTGACATGAGTATGGATGGATGTTCTGGTATTGGAGGTATCATCTTGTACAGGTGTTTCTTGGTGTTTACTGGGGCCTGGTGGAATCTAAACAGCTGGCAAAGACGGGGTTTTGCTACGTTTGTTTTGTCACTGACGTGTTTTGGGGAGTTCAAGAACCTGAAATTTAGTAGCCCAAGACGTCACTTAGGCTCTTGATAACACTAAAAGTGTCCCTAACTAATTCCTCGACACAAACACACAAACTGGGACCCATACAGATAATCAGAAACATGAAGAGCTAAGATGATGGATGTGGTGATGGAATATTGTTTCAGCATAATCAGAATACGTCTAAAACAAGAAACGAGGAAATGGACCAGGAAGACTGAGTCTAGTATTTACCATAAGTACACTTGATACAGTTGAAACACCAGAGGCCTCCGGCTGCTAGTGACCAGATATTATATTACGAAATTCAGAATACCTTGTGGAAGCAAATACTGAGGGAAGAATACCAGGTGAGGGACGGGAGAAGTTATATTACGGAAGAGGAAACTTGGAAGGGGTGAGAGAATACCTAAATGAAGTTTAATGGCAAGAACTGGGTGTCCGTGGTTCGTTCCCCGGTACGGGTGGAAACGTTGGGCGTGTTTCACTACACCTGCTGCCGCTGTTCACCCAGTAGTAAGTAGGTACCTGGGTGTTAGTCGACTGGTGTGGGTGGCATCCTGGGGGACAAGATTGAAGGACCTCAATGGAAATAAGACAGACAGTCCTCGATGACGCACTGACTTTCTTGGATTATTTTGGGTGGTTAACCCTTCGGGGTTAAAAATCCGAATAAAATCTTATCTTATCTTATACCTGCTGCCCCTGTTCAACTAGCAGCCAATAGGTACCTGAGTGTTAGTTGACTCTCGTAGGTAGCATAAAGCTAGGTTTTAAAACGATATAAGGCAGATAAGAGCTCCTAGCCTTTATACCTGTACCTGGAGTATACCTGGAGGGTGTTTCAGGGGTCAACGTCCCCGCGGCTCGCTCCGTGACTAGGCCTCGTGGTGGATCATGGCCTGATCAACCAGGCTATTATTGCTGGCCGCACGCAAACTGACGTACGAATCACAGCCCGGCTGGTCAGGTACTGAATTCAGGTGCCTGTCCAGTGCCCTCTTGAGGAGGTTGAACACTCTGAGCCCCTGACACTTGCTGTGTTGTCTCTCAATGTACTCGAGGCGCCCCTGCTTTTCACTGGGGCAATGTTGCATTTCCTACCGAGTCTTTGCTTTCGTAGGGAGTGATTTTCGTGTGCAGATTTGGGACAAGTCCCTCTAGGATTTTTCGCCTGCGTTCCAGGGAGTACAAATTAAGGGACTTCAACCTTTCCCAGTAATTTAGGTGCTTTATCGTACTTATATGTGCCGTGAAGGTTCTCTGTATATTCTCAAGGTCTACAATTTCGCCTGCCTTGAAAAAGACCATTAGTGTACAGCAATATTCCAGCCTAGAAAGAACAAGCGATATGAAGAGAATCATCATGGGCTTGGCATCTCTAATTTTGGAGGTTCTCATTATTCATCCTATCATTTTCATAGCAGATGTGGTAGATACAGTGTTGTGATCTTTGAGAGTGAGATTCTTCACATTAGTTTCTCGCTCTATTGTGTGGTTGGAATTTGTTTTATGCTCCGATACAATTTTTATTTCATCGAGTTTTCCATATCGAAGTTATTGAAATTTGTCTTCATTGAACTTCATATTGTTTTCTGCCTCTCATTTAAAGATTTGGTTGATGTTCTCTTGAAGATTTGCAGAGTCTTCGATGGATGACAGTGTTATGCAAATTTGGGTACCATCAGCAAAGGAGGACACGGTGCTGTGGCTTACATCTCCGTGTATGTCAGATATGAGGATGAGAAACAGGATGGGAGCGAGTACTGTGCCTTGTGGAACAGAGCAATAAAAAGTGTTGGGACGTTGAGAACTTCACGTCAAAAATGACTTCGTGGTAAGAAAGATGGAGAGAGGAACATACAAGAAGTGCAAAAGCATAGAAAACTACAGAAAGCAAACAATAGATAAAAAAACAAAAGCAGAAGAGTCAGGAATGACTATACAAGAGAAGTTGAGCCACAACTTGAGAATAACTTAGAGTTTGGTGTTAAGTCAAAATTGCTTCACATGTACATCAGAAGAACGACAGCAGAGACCAGGTAATAAGACTGAAGGAACGCGAGCTCCTGAGAAACGACGAGAAAAGTGTTGTCAGTGGAAACAACGACAACACCTGTGTTGACGACAAAGTGTACAGCGTCAGGTACTGGAGGCTGTACACAGAACAGAGAAACAATTAAGACACTTCTGAGGTCACACAAAGGTACTGGTACCTGATAAAGTACCAACATGCATTTTACACTTTCCAAACCTATAACTAAAATCTTCATGAAATCAATGAACATATGGCAATTGGCAGAGATCTGGAAAACACAGAATGAAGT
Source organism: Cherax destructor (assembly GCA_009830355.1). NCBI lineage: Eukaryota > Metazoa > Arthropoda > Malacostraca > Decapoda > Parastacidae > Cherax > Cherax destructor. Next base: position 122,105 of record WNWK01001814.1, read on the forward strand.
CCCAATATTTAAGGAGACAGGAAGCATTAACCGACAGGCGATTATCGCTGAAATGCCCAGTGTGTAAGATAAGAGAGGATAATCTAGTGTGTAAGATAAGAGAGGATAATGTAGTGTGTAAGATAAGAGAGGATAATCTGGAGAATGATGGAGCAGAGAGAAGTGGTTACACAAACATTAACCAACACAGGTTTACAGATGGCAAATCTAGTCTCACAAACCCGCTGGAGTTCTCTGATAAAGTAACAGAAATGAGGCAGGAGAGAGAGAGAAAGAGAGAGAGAGAGAGAGAGAGAGAGAGAGAGAGAGAGAGAGAGAGAGAGAGAGAGAGAGAGATGGATGAACCGCATATTTTTTTGACTCAAAAAAAAAAAAATTGACACTACTTCAGAAGACAAAAACATATGGAGCAAACACGAATAACAGGGAAAATGCTAAAGAGGGCCAAAAACTGCCTTAAGGAAAGGAGACAGAGTGAATGACCGAGAAGAGACGTCAGAATGGGCAAGAGTAACAAGTGGGGTTTCCTAAGTACTGAGACCAGTACTGTTCATGATGGACCAGAAGAGCTAGAAATATATATATATATATATATATATATATATATATATATATATATATATATATATATATATATATATATATATATATGTATATATATATATATATATATATATATGTATATATATATATATATATATATATATATTTATATATTTATATATATATATATATATATATATATATATATTATATATATATATATATATATATATATATATATATATATATATATATATATTTATATATATATTAGATGTTTAAATGTGTATTGTACACTGAATAATACTGGATGATTGAATGCCATTGTGTGAGGAGAATGAATCATGGGGGACTATTTCATTCTTGAAGTAAAATGTAGTGAAGCAGCCTTGTTGATATTGCTTTGTTGCATCATTGTTTGTAGCTCCCTCTTTTATTTTGTATTTATCTGTATTTTGCATTCATCTGTATTATTTTGTATTATTTTCCCCGTGTATTTGAAAGTTCAGTGTTTTCTTTTGTATTTCTGTGTATTATTTTGTATTACTGTGTATTATTTTGTATTTCTGTGTATTATTTTGTATTTCTGTGTATTATTTTGTATTTCTCTGTGTTATTTTGTATTACTGTGTATTATTTTGTATTACTGTGTATTATTTTGTATTACTGTATATTATTTTGTATTACTGTGTATTATTTTGTATTCCTGAGTATTATCTGGTATTTCTGCAGCCTACACACATCTTTAGACATGTGAGTATATACACACATATGCACATTGTGTATACATATCCTTGTTAAAGCAGGGGGTCAGAATCTACCCATGTGTATGATTACATCTCACCGCCACCGCCGTCGCCGCCGCTGCCACCACCACCAACATCTCCACAAATAGGTTAGAGGGGTCATGGAGAGAAGGTCATGTCAGTAAAATATTCATGAATATGACTCCCTTCCCACCTCCATCCCTCCTCACCACCAACCCACGACCACCACCTCACCACCAACCCACGACCACCACCTCACCACCACCTTACCACCACCACTACCTCACCACCACCACCTCACCACTACCACCTCACCACCACCACCACCTCACCACCACCACCTCACCACCACCACCACCTCACCACCACCACCACCTCACCACCACCATCACCTCACCACCACCACCACCACCACCATCACCTCACCACCACCACCACCATCTTACCACCACCACCACCTTACCACCATCACTACCACCACCTTACCACCACCACTACCTCACCACCACCACCTCACCACCACCACCTCACCACCACCACCACCTCACCACCACCACCACCTCACCACCATCACCTCAACACCACCACCTTACCACCACCATTACCTTATCACCACCACCACCTCATCACCACCACCACCTCACCACCACCACCACACCACCACCACCACCTCACCACCACCACCTCACCACACCATCCCATCAACACTCCATCACTACCACACCAAGGTAAATAACAGGACGGATAAGTAAGTCCTTGAGAGCAAGATATATTCTCTCTACTCTATAATAATACCAGCCACTAACAGCCACTTACAAGAAAGTAGACAACCCAGATTAGGAGAATGTACAGAGAACCTTCAGTGCACATACAAACTCAATCAAGTACCTAAATTAATGGGAACCTTTGAAGCCCCTTGAACTGTACTCCCTGGAACGTTGACGAGAAAGATACATCATAATTTACACGTGAAAAATTATGTTTAGTTCTAAATCTGCACACTGATATTACTCTCAACAGAAGCAAGAAGCCTGACTCACTCTGCAAAAGTATCCCCAGTTAAAGGAAGAGATACCTTGAGAACAGTAAAAGTTAAGTGTAAAGGGACCAAGACTAACACCTTCCCTTTATGTATAAGGGAAAATACGAAGAGTTCCCTGGCTATTTTCCAGGAAACTGGTGAATTCTTCAATCCAGTTCCTGATCAGCTGGGATGTGGTGCATACTTTGGTCCATGTGTAGGAGGCTGGTACTAACACCCAAGTAACAATACCACAACAACCCCAACAATACCCCACCAACACCCAATTTACACCCCACTAACATCCAATTTACACCCCAACAACACCCCACCAACAACACCCCATCAACAACACCCCACCAACAACACGCCACTAACACCCAGTCTGATGCTTTCAGCTTTAAACTCCCACTGACGGACGTACGATTCATATTCTCGAAATATAAACACCCCCACTCTCCCCTCTGCCCATCCTTCCCTACATCCCTGCCCATCCTTCCCTACATCCCTCCCAATCTTTCACTAGCAATAACATTTTCGTACACAGTGGTTGTTCTGCATATATATATATATATATATATATATATATATATATATATATATATATATATATATATATATATATATATATGCAGAACCACTACTGTGAAAAAAATAGTGAACATGTTTAAATCTTAAGGGTTGAGTAGAACAGAAAGAATAGACGGACACTCTGTACATGGGTTCACAATCGTGGGACACTCTGTACATGGGTTCACAATCGTGGGACACCCTGTACATGGGTTCACACTCGTGGGACACCCTGTACATGGGTTCACACTCGTGGGACACCCTGTACATGGGTTCACACTCGTGGGACACCCTGTACATGGGTTCACACTCGTGGGACACCCTGTACATGGCTTCACACTTGTGGGACACCCTGTACATTGCTTCACACTCGTGGGACACCCTGTACATGGGTTCACACTCGTGGGACACCCTGTACATGGGTTCACACTCGTGGGACACCCTGTACGTGGGTTCATATTTCTGGCACAACTAGTTGTTGTACATGGGACAATGAACAACTATCGTAACCATCATCCAGTGAGACTCTGGTGTGAACACTGGTTAGAGTGACTGAGGCGAGGCTAAGTTTGTACCAACACTACACAACACAACTCACACTCTACACAACACAACTCACACTCTACACAACACAACTCACACTCTACACAACACAACTCACACTCTACACAACACAACTCACACTCTACACATCACAACACACACTCTACACAACACAACTCACACTCTACACATCACAACACACACTCTACACAACACAACACTCACTATACACAACACCTCACTCTACACATCACAACACACTCTACAGGAACAACACACTCTACAGAACACAATACTCACTCTACACAACACAACACTCACTCTACACAACACAACACTCACACTCTACACAACACAACACTCACTTTACATAAGACAATACTCACACTCTACACAACACAATACTAACACTCCAGACAATACTCACACTCTACACAACACAACACTCACACTCTACACAACACTCACACTCTACACAACACAACACTCACTTTACACAACACAATACTCACACTCTACACAACACAATACTAACACTCCAGACAATACTCATACTCCAGACAATACTCACTCTACACAACACAATACTCACACTCCAGACAATACTCACTCTACACAACACAATACTCACACTCCAGACAATACTCACTCTACACAACACAATACTCACACACCAGACAACACTCACACTTCATAGTGTATTGCAAGCGTGAGTTTTTCATCCTAAAGACCAGGGGTAGTTATATCAAAACAGAACAAATTTCTTTAATCGCTATTTTAGGTATTTAAGTATTCTTGAGTAGTGTTGTACAATTGCAGCTTTAATAACCCCATAGTGTAGTAGATAGACTTCAAACCCCAATTAACCAAGCTACCGTAGAGTGGGGTGATAAGAATAAATATAGGCAGAGGAAATGAATGAATGGATGGTAGAGTGGAAGACAGGAGAAGAAATGATGTAGATGATGTTTAGTGATATTCTTGTGGTCACTCAGTGTTGATCAGACAAGTGTTGTTCAGTCAGTGTTGATCAGACAAGTGTTGTTCAGTGTTGATCAGACAAGTGTTGTTCAGTCAGTGTTGATTAGACAAGTGTTGTTCACTCAGTGTTGATCAGACAAGTGTTGTTCACTCAGTGTTGTTCAGTCAAGTGTTGTTCAGTCAGTGTTGATCAGACAAGTGTTGTTCACTCAGTGTTGATCAGTCAAGTGTTGTTCAGTCAGTGTTGATCAAACAAGTGTTGCTCAGTCAGTGTTACCTTTGATATACCTTTGAAGAGTTTCGAGAGTATCTACTCTCTGAGCCCGGCCATGGGCCAGGCAAGTGTTGTTCAGTCAGTGTTGATCAGACAAGTGTTGTTCACTCAGTGTTGATCAGTCAAGTGTTGTTCAGTCAGTGTTGATCAGACAAGTGTTGTTCAGTCAGTGTTGTTCAGTCAAGTGTTGTTCAGTCAGTGTTGATCAGACAAGTGTTGTTCAGTCAGTGTTGATCACACAAGTGTTGTTCAGTCAGTGTTGATCAGACAAGTGTTGTTCACTCAGTGTTGATCAGACAAGTGTTGTTCACTCAGTGTTGATCAGACAAGTGTTGTTCACTCAGTGTTGATCAGACAAGTGTTGTTCAGTCAGTGTTGTTCAGTCAAGTGTTGTTCAGTCAGTGTTGATCAGACAAGTGTTGTTCAGTCAGTGTTGATCACACAAGTGTTGTTCAGTCAGTGTTGATCAGACAAGTGGTGTTCAGTCAGTGTTGATCAGACAAGTGTTGTTCAGTCAGTGTTGATCAGACAAGTGTTGTTCAGTCAGTGTTGTTCAGTCAAGTGTTGTTCAGTCAGTGTTGATCAGTCAAGTGTTGTTCAGTCAGTGTTGATCAGACAAGTGTTGTTCAGTCAGTGTTGATCAGACAAGTGTTGTTCAGTCAGTGTTGATCAGACAAGTGTTGTTCAGTCAGTGTTGATCAGTCAAGTGTTGTTCAGTCAGTGTTGATCACACAAGTGTTGTTCAGTCAGTGTTGATCAGTCAAGTGTTGTTCACTCAGTGTTGATCAGACAAGTGTTGTTCAGTCAGTGTTGATCACACAAGTGTTGTTCAGTCAGTGTTGATCACACAAGTGTTGTTCAGTCAGTGTTGATCAGACAAGTGTTGCTGAGTGTAAATTTAGAGGTTTCATTGCGGTTTCAGACGTTTTCTAACACTATGTATATTGTAGCAAAAGAATTATATATGTAACAATTGATGTTATATTGTGTAGAAACCCATTACCATGACGCAACACATCACGACACAACACAGCAAGACACGTAACACATCACGACGTAACACATCACGACACACATAACACATCACAACACGACACACAACACATCAACACAACACTTAACACATCACGACACATGCTTAACACATCACAACAACAAATATCTACTAATATCCTAAATAAAAAAGCATCCTTGATTACATTTTAAACGAGGGGAAATTAAAGCTGCTTTCTCCTCACACCTCCCTCTATTTGTTCCCTTCCTTCCTTCCTTCCTACCTTCCTTCCTTCCTACCTTCCTCCCTCCCTCCCTCCACATCACAACAAAAGAACACAGTCTGGAGAAAGGTACAGTAAAATTGACTATTGCATCATTTGTCAGCGACCACCACCCAGCCCACCACCCTCTCTACAACCCACCACACCACTCCATCACCCCACCCACACGGAGCAGGCTGACCAATGAGAGGGACACATACAGCGAGTCCACCTATATAAGGGACACACACACACACACACTAACAATAATCTTCAACATATCTACCGGAACACAACTACCTGAGGTTTAGAAGACAGCAAATGTAGTCCCAGTTTTTAAGAAAGTAGACAGACAGGCAACACTAAACTACAGATCAGTGTCACTGACCTATACAGTATGTAACGTCATGGAGAAGATTATCAGAAGAGTGGTGGAGCACCTAGAAAGGAATGAACTTATACACATAACCAGCATGGTTTCAGAGAAGGGAAATCCTGTGTCACAAACCTATTGGACTTTTACAACAAGGTGACGGAAGTACGGCAGGAGAAAGAAGGGTAGATAGACTGCATTTTCTTGGACTGTAAGAATCGACACAGTTCCGCAAGAGCAGGTAGAAATAACAGGAAAGGCACTGAATACCTGACAGGATAATAATAATAATAATAATAATCTTTATTTACTACAAGTACATGTACAAGGTATACAGGCCTAGCTGACATCAATGACATACTACTACAGTGGACCCTCGGTTTTCGTTGAAAATTCTTTCCCAGAATGCTGTTTGAGTGCCGTTACCGAACGAATTTTTTCCCATAAGGACAAATGTAAATTAGATTAGTCATTTCAGACCCCCAAAAATACACTTACAAAAGCACTTACAAAAATACACTTACATAATTGTTCGAGTTTGGAGGTGAACGAAAACCGAGGGTCCACTGTATATAGAAAGCCCCTTGGTATGCAGAGAATTTCGGGCAAATTAGGTCAGTGTTCCAGGATGCGACCCACACAAGTCGACTAACACCCAGGTACCCATTTTACTGATGGGTGAACATAGACAACCGGTGTAAAGAAACACGCCCAATGTTTCTACCCTCGCTGGGAATCGAACGCAGACCCTCGCCGTGTGAAGCGAGAGCTTTAGCGATCAGGCCACAACGAGTGATGGTACGTGACGAGGTGTCAGAATGGGCGCCTGTGATGAGTGGGGTTCCACAAGGGTCAGTACTAGGGCCGGTGTTGTTTCTGGTATATGTGAATGAGGTGTCCCTGTTTGCAGACGATGTGAAGCTAATGCGGAGAATTCAAGTGGATGAGGATCAAGTAGAACTACAAAGGGATCTGGAGAGGCTGCAAGCCTGGTCCAACAACTGGCTCCTGGAAGGTCAGAGAAGACCGCAGATGGAATACAGGCTAGGGGGCCAAAGACTGCAAACGTCACTCAAGGTAAAGCATGTTGGGGTAAGTATCATACCGAGCACAGCTCCTGAGCCATACATCAACCAAATAACTGCTGCAGCATATAGGCGAAGGTAAACCTAACAATATCGTTCAACACCTGAGTAAGGAGTCATTCAAGACACTGTACACCGCGTACGTCAGGCACATACTGGAGTATGCAGCACCAGTATGGAACCCATACCTGGTCAACCACGTCAAAAAAATTAGAGAAAGTACAAAGGTTTGCAACAAGACTAGTCCCGGAGCTAAGGGGTATGTCCTACGAGGAGAAACTGAGGAAAATCAACCTGACAACACTGGAGGACAGGAGGAATAGGGGAGACATAATAACAACATAAAATTCGGTGGACAGGACTCGAATGTTTCAGAGATGGGACACAGGAACAAGGGAAAACAATCGAAAGTTCAAAATCCAGATGAGTCATAGGGATGTTAGGAAGTATTTATTTAGCCTTAGAGTTGTCAGGAAATGGAATAATCTGGAGAGTGAAGTAGTGGAGGCAAGTTCCATATATAGCTTTAAGAAAAGGTATGATAAAGCTCATGGAGCAGGGAGAGAGTGACTTAGTATCGGCCAGTGAAGAGGCTGGGCCAGGAGCTATGACTCGATCCCTGCGACCACATATACGCGAGTATATATAGGTGAGTACACACACACAGTTAGTAAGTCCACCTACGAGAGTAACACAGTGTACAAGTCCACCTACGACAGTAACACAGTGTACAAGTCTACCTACGACAGTAACACAGTGTGCAAGTCTACCTACGACAGTAACAGTGTGCAAGTCTACCTACGACAGTAACACAGTGTACAAGTCCACCTACGAGAGTAACACAGTGTACAAGTCCACCTACGACAGTAACACAGTGTACAAGTCTACCTACGACAGTAACACAGTGTACAAGTCTACCTACGACAGTAACACAGTGTACAAGTCCACCTACGAGAGTAACACAGTGTACAAGTCCACCTACGACAGTAACACAGTGTACAAGTCTACCTACGACAGTAACACAGTGTACAAGTCTACCTACGACAGTAACACAGTGTACAAGTCTACCTACGACAGTAACACAGTGTACAAGTCTACCTACGACAGTAACACAGTGTACAAGTCTACCTACGACAGTAACACAGTGTGCAAGTCTACCTACGACAGTAACACAGTGTACAAGTCTACCTACGACAGTAACACAGTGTACAAGTCTACCTACGACAGTAACACAGTGTACAAGTCTACCTATGACAGTAACAGTGTGCAAGTCTACCTACGACAGTAACACAGTGTACAAGTCTACCTACGACAGTAACACAGTGTACAAGTCTACCTACGACAGTAACACAGTGTACAAGTCTACCTACGACAGTAACACAGTGTGCAAGTCTACCTACGACAGTAACACAGTGTACAAGTCTACCTACGACAGTAACACAGTGTACAAGTCTACCTACGACAGTAACACAGTGTACAAGTCTACCTACGACAGTAACACAGTGTACAAGTCTACCTACGACAGTAACACAGTGTACAAGTCTACCTACGACAGTAACACAGTGTACAAGTCTACCTACGACAGTAACACAGTGTACAAGTCTACCTACGACAGTAACACAGTGTACAAGTGTACCTCTGGAAAAGAAAGAACAAGAAGAAATAAAGATAAATACCAAAGAAAGGAGGAGTGAAGTAATTACCAGGACGAAACAGACAATAAGAGGGAAAAAAGGAGGTTAAAGAAAGGGAAGGGGTAGTGAGGACTGAAGAAAATGGGATGGAGGGAAAGATTCTACGAGGGACGAGGGGAAAAGGGGATTAAGAGGAAAGAATGCAGGAAGAAAAGTAGCAGGAGGAGGAAGTTTGGAGGAAGAGTCTTTGAAGGAAGATGGAGGAGGAGGATGGAGGAGGATGGGGGAGGGGGAGGATGGAGAAGAAAGATGGAGGAGGAGGATGGAGAAGGAAGATGGAGGAGGAGGAGGATGGAGAAGGAAGATGGAGGAAGATGGAGGAGGATGAAGCAGAAGGGTGAGAAAGAGAAGTAAGGAATGATGGAACAAGAAGGATTATCTCTATTGTGAATTGATAAAGCCACTGGGTTGGCGAAACGTCTGCAGAGGTGTTAAACGTGTTCCTGCAACACTGCAACACAGTGTTGACACCCACTGTGCAATATGAGCAGTGAACCTCATTCCTTCAAAGTGTGTTCACTCCAGTGTGCACAGAACCACCAGGGAGGTGTATAGAACCACCTGGGAGGTGCACAGAACCACCTGGGAGGTGTATAGAACCACCTGGGAGGTGTATAGAACCACCTGGGAGGTGTATAGAACCACCTGGGAGGTGCACAGAACCACCTGGGAGGTGTATAGAACCACCTGGGAGGTGTATAGAACCACCTGGGAGGTGTATAGAACCACCTGGGAGGTGCACAGAACCACCTGGGAGGTGTATAGAACCACCTGGGAGGTGCACAGAACCACCAGGGAGGTGCACAGAACCACCTGGGAGGTGTATAGAACCACCTGGGAGGTGCACAGAACCACCAGGGAGGTGTATAGAACCACCTGGGAGGTGCACAGAACCACCAGGGAGGTGTATAGAACCACCTGGGAGGTGCACAGAACCACCTGGGAGGTGTATAGAACCACCTGGGAGGTGCACAGAACCACCAGGGAGGTGTACATAACCACGTGGGAGGAGCACAGAACCACCTGGGAGGTGCACAGAACCACCTGGGAGGTGTACATAACCACTTGGGAGGTGTACAGAACCATTTGGGAGGTGTACAGAACCACGTGGGAGGAGCACAGAACCACCTGGGAGGTGTACAGAACCACCTGGGAGGTGCACAGAACCACCTGGGAGGTGTACATAACCACTTGGGAGGTGTACAGAACCATTTGGGAGGTGTACAGAACCACGTGGGAGGAGTACAGAACCACCTGGGAGGTGTACAGAACCACCTGGGAGGTGCACAGAACCACCTGGGATGTGTACATAACCACTTGGGAGGTGTACAGAACCATTTGGGAGGTGTACAGAACCACGTGGGAGGAGCACAGAACCACCTGGGAGGTGTACAGAACCACCTGGGAGGTGCACAGAACCACCTGGGAGGTGTACAGAACCACGTGGGAGTAGGACAGAGCCGCCTGGGAGGTGCAGAGAACCGCCTGGGAAGTTCAGCTCAAGCGGGAGCCAGTCTGAGCGTCAACTTCTTGTGTTCCTCAATAGAAACTTCCAGGATCGATCTCCACCTCAACTCTGGCAGGATATATACACTGAGAGGTGTATGTCTCAATATATACACTGAGAGGTGTATGTCTCAATATATACACTGAGAGGTGTATGTCTCAATATATACACTGAGAGGTGCATGTCTCAATATATACACTGAGAGGTGTATGTCTCAATATATACACTGAGAGGTGCATGTCTCAATATATACACTGAGAGGTGTATGTCTCAATATATACACTGAGAGGTGTATGTCTCAATATATACACTGAGAGGTGCATGTCTCAATATATACACTGAGAGGTGTATGTCTCAATATATACACTGAGAGGTGTATGTCTCAATATATACACTGAGAGGTGCATGTCTCAATATATACACTGAGAGGTGTATGTCTCAATATATACACTGAGAGGTGTATGTCTCAATATATACACTGAGAGGTGTATGTCTCAATATATACACTGAGAGGTGTATGTCTCAATATATACACTGAGAGGTGTATGTCTCAATATATACACTGAGAGGTGTATGTCTCAGTATATACACTGAGAGGTGTATGTCTCAGTATATACATTGAGAGGTGTATGTCTCAATATATACACTGAGAGGTGCATGTCTCAATATATACACTGAGAGGTGTATGTCTCAATATATACACTGAGAGGTGTATGTCTCAATATATACACTGAGAGGTGCATGTCTCAATATATACACTGAGAGGTGTATGTCTCAATATATACACTGAGAGGTGTATGTCTCAATATATACACTGAGAGGTGTATGTCTCAATATATACACTGAGAGGTGTATGTCTCAATATATACACTGAGAGGTGTATGTCTCAGTATATACACTGAGAGGTGTATGTCTCAGTATATAAACTGAGAATTATCTTTAGTCCCAATTTTAGGGAATATATTAAAAAAGGTAAATACCGTGACTGGAACAATACACAGGAGACGACGTTTCGGTCTGACTTGGACCATATACAAAGTCACACTTTGTATATGGTCCAAGTCAGACCGAAACGTCGTCGTAAGCTCTGTCGTACGTACGGGTTATTTATGCTTAGGGATTGTAGTATTCTTGTGTTGGTGTACAGGTGACGCCTTAATGACCTTCATGTAGTAGAAAGGCTTGAAACCCTATTAACCATTCCATGTCAACTCTGAAGATACAGCTGGACGTAGTTATCCACCGTTTACTCTACAGAGACGTTCATATATAACGTCCCATTACGCTCCGCTTTAATACATCATTAATTTTTTTCTGGTGTGGTTTTTACTGTTAACTTTAATACATTACTGTAACGCAGTGCAATTATTTTTCGCGCACTCAGCTCACACACCGAGGTCCGGGGTTCGATCCCCGGTACGGGTGGAAACATTAGGACGTGCTTCCTTAAGACACCTGCTGTCCCTGTTCACCTAGCAGTAAAATAGGTACCTGGGTGTTAGTCGACTGGTGTGGGTTGCATCCTGGACAAAGTTGACCTAATTTGCGGGAAATGTTCTGCATAAGTCAGTATGTCATTGATGCCCCGTGGCCTGGTGGCAAAAGCTCTAGCTTCACACGGTGAGGGTCCGGGTTCGATTCCCGGCGAAGGGGTGGAAACATCGGACGTGTTTCCTTACACCGGTTGTCTATGTTCACCCATCAGTAAAATGGGTACCTGGGTGTTAGTGGACTGGTGTGGGTCGCATCCTGGGACAAAACTGACCTAATTTGACCGAAATGTTCTGCATAACAAGGGACTTTCTATACAGTAGTATGTCATTGATGTCAGCTATGGTCTATATACCTTGTACATGTACTTCTAGAGGTAAAGATTGTTATAAAAAAGGCCGGACCATGTTCCTGGTAAAAGGCTCAGCCATTTCTCTGAATTGTTTTGAGGAGATGAAACAAGAAACAATAAGGTAAGCAGTGTTCCCTTGTTAGAACGATCTTACATTTACACAGTTACATTCTCTGCTGGGTAAAAGAACACAAGTGCAACTAATGCGACATTATATTGCGGCAACGTTTCGCTCTCCAGGAGCTCTGTCAAGATTGGCAAAGCTCCTGGAGGGCGAAACGTTGCCAGAGTTGCAAGAGTCCCAGCATCAGTAACTGATAGCAAGAGTCCCAGCATCAGTAACTGATAGCAAGAGTCCCAGCATCAGTACTGATAGCAAGAGTCCCAGCATCAGTACTGATAGCAAGAGTCCCAGCATCAGTAACTGATAGCAAGAGTCCCAGCATCAGTAACTGATAGCAAGAGTCCCAGCATCAGTACTGATAGCAAGAGTCCCAGCATCAGTACTGATAGCAAGGGTCCCAGCATCAGTAACTGATAGCAAGAGTCCCAGCATCAGTAACTGATAGCAAGAGTCCCAGCATCAGTACTGATAGCAAGAGTCCCAGCATCAGTAACTGATAGCAAGAGTCCCAGCATCAGTAACTGATAGCAAGAGTCCCAGCATCAGTAACTGATAGCAAGAGTCCCAGCATCAGTACTGATAGCAAGAGTCCCAGCATCAGTACTGATAGCAAGAGTCCCAGCATCAGTACTGATAGCAAGAGTCCCAGCATCAGTAACTGATAGCAAGAGTCCCAGCATCAGTACTGATAGCAAGAGTCCCAGCATCAGTAACTGATAGCAAGAGTCCCAGCATCAGTAACTGATAGCAAGAGTCCCAGCATCAGTACTGATAGCAAGATCCCAGCATCAGTAACTGATAGCAAGAGTCCCAGCATCAGTACTGATAGCAAGAGTCCCAGCATCAGTACTGATAGCAAGAGTCCCAGCATCAGTACTGATAGCAAGAGTCCCAGCATCAGTAACTGATAGCAAGAGTCCCAGCATCAGTAACTGATAGCAAGAGTCCCAGCATCAGTACTGATAGCAAGAGTCCCAGCATCAGTAACTGATAGCAAGAGTCCCAGCATCAGTACTGATAGCAAGAGTCTCAGCATCAGTACTGATAGCAAGAGTCCCAGCATCAGTAACTGATAGCAAGAGTCCCAGCATCAGTACTGATAGCAAGAGTCCCAGCATCAGTAACTGATAGCAAGAGTCCCAGCATCAGTAACTGATAGCAAGAGTTCCAGCATCAGTAACTGATAGCAAGAGTCCCAGCATCAGTAACTGATAGCAAGAGTCCCAGCATCAGTAACTGATAGCAAGAGTCCCAGCATCAGTAACTGATAGCAAGAGTCCCAGCATCAGTACTGATAGCAAGAGTCCCAGCATCAGTAACTGATAGCAAGAGTCCCAGCATCAGTAACTGATAGCAAGAGTCCCAGCATCAGTAACTGATAGCAAGAGTTCCAGCATCAGTACTGATAGCAAGAGTCCCAGCATCAGTACTGATAGCAAGAGTCCCAGCATCAGTACTGATAGCAACAGTCCCAGCATCAGTAACTGATAGCAAGAGTCCCAGCATCAGTAACTGATAGCAAGAGTCCCAGCATCAGTAACTGATAGCAAGAGTTCCAGCATCAGTACTGATAGCAACAGTCCCAGCATCAGTAACTGATAGCAAGAGTTCCAGCATCAGTAACTGATAGCAAGAGTCCCAGCATCAGTAACTGATAGCAAGAGTCCCAGCATCAGTAACTGATAGCAAGAGTCCCAGCATCAGTAACTGATAGCAAGAGTCCCAGCATCAGTACTGATAGCAAGAGTCCCAGCATCAGTAACTGATAGCAAGAGTCCCAGCATCAGTAACTGATAGCAAGAGTCCCAGCATCAGTAACTGATAGCAAGAGTTCCAGCATCAGTACTGATAGCAAGAGTCCCAGCATCAGTACTGATAGCAAGAGTCCCAGCATCAGTACTGATAGCAACAGTCCCAGCATCAGTAACTGATAGCAACAGTCCCAGCATCAGTAACTGATAGCAAGAGTCCCAGCATCAGTAACTGATAGCAAGAGTTCCAGCATCAGTACTGATAGCAACAGTCCCAGCATCAGTAACTGATAGCAACAGTCCCAGCATCAGTAACTGATAGCAACAGTCCCAGCATCAGTAACTGATAGCAACAGTCCCAGCATCAGTAACTGATAGCAACAGTCCCAGCATCAGTAACTGATAGCAACAGTCCCAGCATCAGTAACTGATAGCAACAGTCCCAGCATCAGTAACTGATAGCAACAGTCCCAGCATCAGTAACTGATAGCAAGAGTCCCAGCATCAGTAACTGATAGCAAGAGTTCCAGCATCAGTACTGATAGCAACAGTCCCAGCATCAGTAACTGATAGCAACAGTCCCAGCATCAGTAACTGATAGCAACAGTCCCAGCATCAGTAACTGATAGCAACAGTCCCAGCATCAGTAACTGATAGCAACAGTCTCAGCATCAGTAACTGATAGCAACAGTCCCAGCATCAGTAACTGATAGCAACAGTCTCAGCATCAGTAACTGATAGCAACAGTCCCATCATCACTGTTCTGAAGAAGAATGTCCAGGTCACTACTTAATGTTTGTGTTTCGAAATTTAACTATTTATTTAAGAAGATAACAGAGATTGAAGCCTCTATAATTGCTATATTTCCTTATGCTGGTAGGCCTCCCACAGTACTATATATATATATATATATATATATATATATATATATATATATATATATATATATAAATGTGTGTGTGTGTGTGTTTTTAATTAAGCAAGCTGGAACAGATCAGTAAGTTTAGTAACGGGGATGACCTTTGCCTTCCACAGGTACAGTTCAACTCTCTAATTCTAATTCAACTCTCTAGTTCTCCCCTCTCCTCTTGTTGACATTTACTGAGCATTGACGTTTGTATATGAGAGTATCAGTGGTGTCAGGCGGTGACAATTTGCCCTGGTGTGTGTTGAACGTGTGTGTTGAACGTGTGTGTTGAACGTGTGTGTTGAACGTGTGTG
Organism: Cherax destructor; assembly: GCA_009830355.1. Taxonomy (NCBI): domain Eukaryota; kingdom Metazoa; phylum Arthropoda; class Malacostraca; order Decapoda; family Parastacidae; genus Cherax; species Cherax destructor. Next base: position 137,658 of record WNWK01001814.1, read on the forward strand.
TTGAACGTGTGTGTTGAACGTGTGTGTTGAACGTGTGTGTTGAACGTGTGTGTTGAACGTGTGTGTTGAACGTGTGTGTTGACTCTGCTAGGGACTGTCTGACTTACTGCACCTAGTTGCTTGATGATAGTGCACACGTGTACACAGTCACCGCATCAATACACCTGTCATGTACCTATGAGCTCTTGTACACCACCAGCTCTTAATGTGGCTAAAGTGTTTAGCTGCATGATCAACCAGGCTGTTGCTTCTAGTGGTCCATAGCTCCTGGTCAATTTATCAGGTAGTGCTTCAGTTTTCTCTCGAAAACATTCAAAGTTTCCTGTGAATGTTCCTATGACAAGGGGCTGTGGATTATTATTATTATTATTGTCTATTCGTGGATTATTTAGTCATGCAGTGCCATGGGAATAAAAGGTAATCAAGGTTGAAGTAAAGAAGTGAAGCGTAGCTTGAGTTGAGGACACTCCTTCAGTAGCATCAAGGCTGGACTATTCAAGAGTCATCTTGGGGACACGAGTGCACAGTCCTCTGCTCTCCTGGCCTCTGAGTTTCGGCCTTTGATCCTTCTGCTGCTGCTGTTGCTACTACTGCTTTTATTGTTGCTGCTGCTTCTCTTCTGCTTTTCTGCTGCTCATCTTGCATGTGCTGCTGCTGTCCGTTTCTGCTGCTGATTTTATTATTGCTGCTACCTTTGCTGTTGCCACAAAACATGCCATGTATTAGGCATTTATTCTGACGTTGCAATCCCACAGATAAACTTGTGTTCAGTGAAGACAGGGGAGGAACACCACCAATGATAGGGGACTGAATTTCTATATAAGTGTCCAAAAAAGAATTTGAAATTGCCAGTAGTAAAGTCTCCAATATGATGTGCTCTCACATCAAGGTGGGTTCTATCACGACCATGTCCTCGAGCACATTAGGTGGAATTTTCTAGTGGGTTTACCGCAGTGGGACAGTTTGAGAGTTCTTGAAGGAACTAGTCTAGGTGAAAACTGAAGTATCATACTTCAACTACTTCAGTAAGGTTGGTTAATTGAGGCTAAAGAATATCAACTACTCCAAGAGTCACTAAGACTGCATTTCACCTGTTCATCACCAGTCTAAAATACCTTAATGCCTATAATAGTGCTTGAACTCTCATTGTATATACAGAGATATGTACCTCACGATGTATATATCCTGTGACTACAATAAATTTGAGATGAAGTTTGTGTATCAACAATGAAGCATAATGTGGAAATATCCCACACTAGTGTGTTATATGCACTGCATAAAGATGCCAGTGCTGATTAATCAAAAACCTTTACTGAGGTGAAGACCGTGATGACGGTCAGGGAAGGACCAAAATCAGTCACAACCTGAAAATGGTGACAACCTGACAATGGTGACAGCCTGACAATGGTGACAACTTGATAATGCTCCAGGAACGACATGAACCAGTCACAACCTGACAATGGTGCAGGAGAGACCACAACGTTGTCATGAGGATCCTCGCCCAAGTAAGAGGTTTTGGTGACTTGTTCCATCCACGGTGTTGTGACTTCTATTCAACAAGAATGTTAGTAACAATCTTCCAGATTTTTCGCAGACTTTTCGCTTTGCTGCGCCACAGGACCAACATGGGATGGGGGAGAAAAGGCACAGAGTAGGATACAGCAACGAAAAGGCTTGTGGGTGAAGAGGAAGAGACAGATTTTGTCTCCTGAGTATCTTTTCACCTAGTGGATACCTATCCACACGTTTACCCATCCTTATAAATGGGCCTACCTTTTCCCATAAGTCCACCCATCCCTTTACAGAATATAAGCTTTTATGTTAAGGGACTGATTACCTCATCTCCCACTGTCCTCTGTGTATAGTTCTACAAGGCTCAGGGACTGATTACCTCATCTCCCACTGTCCTCTGTGTATAGTTCTACAAGGCTCAGGGACTGATTACCTCATCTCCCACTGTCCTCTGTGTATAGTTCTACAAGGCTCAGGGACTGATTACCTCATCTCCCACTGTCCTCTGTGTATAGTTCTACAAGGCTCAGGGACTGATTACCTCATCTCCCACTGTCCTCTGTGTATAGTTCTACAAGGCTCAGGGACTGATTACCTCATCTCCCACTGTCCTCTGTGTATAGTTCTACAAGGCTCAGGGACTGATTACCTCATCTCCCACTGTCCTCTGTGTATAGTTCTACAAGGCTCAGGGACTGATTACCTCATCCTCCACTGTCTTCGAATATCCTCTCTGCAGTGAAATAATAAATCCACTGGTGGGCAAAACGTCTTGCAATAAAGATACCCAGGTGTTACACAGGTACACAATAAAGGTACCCAGGTGTTACACAGGTACACAATAAAGGTACCCAGGTGTTACACAGGTACACAATTCTTCTTGCTGTGGGTATTATATATTATTAGTGTAAACTATCACTAAATCTTTCCGTTGTGTCAAGTGTAACCATCGGTGCAAGTCCGGTGTTCGTCCTACCAGGCTCCCAGGACGACCTACTGGACACACTGGCAGCATTGCAGAAGAGTATGGAGTGTTCTCGGACATCTAGGTCAATATAACCAGGACGCAGGTCTGTCTGGCGCTCAGCAGACGGAGGATTAAGCCTCCACTATGTCTTGGGATGAATGACCCACATAGGTTTAGAGCGTAACATGAATTATTACTATTATTATTATGATGATGATGGAGTGTTCTCCAGAATTTCAACTCTTTGATGTACTGTAGACCTGGAGAGGGTTTCGGAGGTCAATGCCCGGTCTGTGACCAGGCCTCATGGTCGATCAGGGCCTGATCAACGAGGCTATTACTGTTGGCCGCACGTAAACCGACGTACGAATCACAGCCCGGCTGATCAGGTATTGACTTTAGGTGCCTGTCGAAAGCCTTCTCGAAGACAGCCAGGGGTCTATTGTATGCTGGGAGGCAGTTGAACAGTCTTGGGCCCCTGACAATTATTGTGTTGTACTCACATATTTGTATTCATCTATTTGTGGTTGCAGGGGTCGATTCACAGCTCCTGGCCCCACCTCTTCGCTTGAAGCCTGGGTGTGTCCAAGACATGTACTAACACAAGGCTAGTACATTGCTTCGTGATCTGACGTAACTGTACCTAAACCCACGTGATTCACCTGAGGCTAATCCAGGTCTTTCCAGCTTTTGTATCGGATCAATAAAGCATACAGTGTAGGCTTGCCTATATCCTGACTATGAATTTATCCAACTTTATTCCATTGTTCAAGGTTCTTACGATATTCTGTTTCACTGTTCAAGGTTCTTACGATATTCTGTTCCACTGTTTAAGGTTCTTACGATATTCTGTTCCACTGTTTAAGGTTCTTACGATATCGATATTTTTAGCGCTTGAAATATCAAGAGTCTCTGCTGGCATCTCCTTGATGTCTCCAGAATAGTCTGACCTTGAAGCAGGGGTGGCTTTGAGGCAGGGGTGACCTTGAGACAGGGGTGACCTTGAAGCAGGGGTGACCTTGAAGCAGGGGTGACCTTGAGGCAGGGTTGACTTTGAGACAGGGGTGACCTTGAGACAGGGGTGACCTTGATGTAGGGGTGACCTTGAAGCTACTCTCTAAAGAGTTACCTTTAACATTACTGAGTATTGAGTTATCCCTCCAGAGGTAGTCTCAGCTATCCCTCCAGTGGTAGTCTCAGTTATCCCTCCAGTGGTAGTCTCAGCTATCCCTCCAGTGGTAGTCGAAATTACCACACACTCTTCTATTCCCCTGTTCGTTGCCCTGTCAAGTGTTCCCAAGTGACCCCAAGCTCTCTCCCTCTCTACCTCCTCCTCCTCTCTCTCTCTTCCATTCCACTGCTTCCATTTCCAACTCACCTCATCTCTTCCTCGACCAAAAACAGTTTATAACAATTTATTCCTCCCTCCTTCCCTCCATTCCCCTCGTTCTCTCCCTATGTTCCTCCCTTTCAATTTTCCTCCTCTCCCTCCCAGTTCTCCCTCTCTCAGCCTCACAAAACTGCAGACGCAGATATGCTGCAAAAAAATGTTTACAGGCCACTATAATGCATTAAACATTTACAGGCTCCTATAATGCATAAAACAATACAGCTTTACCATGTTTACTAACCCAGGCAGGCGTCTCTTGCTGACACTAACCCAGGCAGGCGTCTCTTGCTGACACTAACCCAGGCAGGCGTCTCTTGCTGACACTAACCCAGGCAGGCGTCTCTTGCTGACACTAACCCAGGCAGGCGTCTCTTGCTGACACTTACCCAGGCAGGCGTCTCTTGCTGACACTTACCCAGGCAGGCGTCTCTTGCTGACACTTACCCAGGCAGGCGTCTCTTGCTGACCTTACCCAGGCAGGCGTCTCTTGCTGACACTTACCCAGGCAGGCGTCTCTTGCTGACACTTACCCAGGCAGGCGTCTCTTGCTGACACTTACCCAGGCAGGCGTCTCTTGCTGACACTTACCCAGGCAGGCGTCTCTTGCTGACACTTACCCAGGCAGGCGTCTCTTGCTGACACTAACCCAGGCAGGCGTCTCTTGCTGACACTTACCCAGGCAGGCGTCTCTTGCTGACACTTACCCAGGCAGGCGTCTCTTGCTGACACTTACCCAGGCAGGCGTCTCTTGCTGACACTTACCCAGGCAGGCGTCTCTTGCTGACACTTACCCAGGCAGGCGTCTCTTGCTGACACTTACCCAGGCAGGCGTCTCTTGCTGACACTTACCCAGGCAGGCGTCTCTTGCTGACACTTACCCAGGCAGGCGTCTCTTGCTGACACTTACCCAGGCAGGCGTCTCTTGCTGACACTTACCCAGGCAGGCGTCTCTTGCTGACACTAACCCAGGCAGGCGTCTCTTGCTGACACTTACCCAGGCAGGCGTCTCTTGCTGACACTTACCCAGGCAGGCGTCTCTTGCTGACACTAACCCAGGCAGGCGTCTCTTGCTGACACTTACCCAGGCAGGCGTCTCTTGCTGACACTACCCAGGCAGGCGTCTCTTGCTGACACTAACCCAGGCAGGCGTCTCTTGCTGACACTAACCCAGGCAGGCGTCTCTTGCTGACACTTACCCAGGCAGGCGTCTCTTGCTGACACTTACCCAGGCAGGCGTCTCTTGCTGACACTTACCCAGGCAGGCGTCTCTTGCTGACACTTACCCAGGCAGGCGTCTCTTGCTGACACTTACCCAGGCAGGCGTCTCTTGCTGACACTTACCCAGGCAGGCGTCTCTTGCTGACACTTACCCAGGCAGGCGTCTCTTGCTGACACTACCCAGGCAGGCGTCTCTTGCTGACACTTACCCAGGCAGGCGTCTCTTGCTGACACTTACCCAGGCAGGCGTCTCTTGCTGACACTTACCCAGGCAGGCGTCTCTTGCTGACACTTACCCAGGCAGGCGTCTCTTGCTGACACTTACCCAGGCAGGCGTCTCTTGCTGACACTTACCCAGGCAGGCGTCTCTTGCTGACACTTACCCAGGCAGGCGTCTCTTGCTGACACTTACCCAGGCAGGCGTCTCTTGCTGACCACCCAGGCAGGCGTCTCTGCACACAACCAGGCAGGCGTCTCTTGCTGACACTTACCCAGGCAGGCGTCTCTTGCTGACACTTACCCAGGCAGGCGTCTCTTGCTGACACTTACCCAGGCAGGCGTCTCTTGCTGACACTTACCCAGGCAGGCGTCTCTTGCTGACACTTACCAAGGCAGGCGTCTCTTGCTGACACTTACCCAGGCAGGCGTCTCTTGCTGACACTTACCCAGGCAGGCGTCTCTTGCTGACACTTACCCAGGCAGGCGTCTCTTGCTGACACTAACCCAGGCAGGCGTCTCTTGCTGACACTTACCCAGGCAGGCGTCTCTTGCTGACACTACCCAGGCTCTGCGACGGCAGGCGCGTCTTGCTGACACTTACCCAGGCAGGCGTCTCTTGCTGACACTTACCCAGGCAGGCGTCTCTTGCTGACACTTACCCAGGCAGGCGTCTCTTGCTGACACTTACCCAGGCAGGCGTCTCTTGCTGACACTTACCCAGGCAGGCGTCTCTTGCTGACACTTACCCAGGCAGGCGTCTCTTGCTGACACTTACCCAGGCAGGCGTCTCTTGCTGACACTTACCCAGGCAGGCGTCTCTTGCTGACACTTACCCAGGCAGGCGTCTCTTGCTGACACTTACCCAGGCAGGCGTCTCTTGCTGACACTTACCCAGGCAGGCGTCTCTTGCTGACACCCAGGCAGGCGTCTCTTGCTGACACTTACCCAGGCAGGCGTCTCTTGCTGACACTTACCCAGGCAGGCGTCTCTTGCTGACACTTACCCAGGCAGGCGTCTCTTGCTGACACTTACCCAGGCAGGCGTCTCTTGCTGACACTAACCCAGGCAGGCGTCTCTTGCTGACACTTACCCAGGCAGGCGTCTCTTGCTGACACTTACCCAGGCAGGCGTCTCTTGCTGACACTAGTTTTACCATCGTGTTTTTTTTATATTTCTCGAAACGAGTGAAGTGCTGTGTGTGTGTGGCCTTGCATGAGCCACACGGGTTTAACGCTTCGTGGCAACACATGTCATGCATGAAGGATACATACAATATGTGTCCAAGTGGTGGACTTAAACTGGATGGTTCTGGACACAGTGTTCCATGAGGACATGTCTGGATATACTCTTTTCCCTTCCATTCGAAAGTCCATTATTTTAGCCCCCCCATTATTCACCCTTTTACCCCTTCCTTCACCCCTCCCCATTTACCCCTGACCACCCACCTCCCCTTCTCTGCTGAGTAAACTTTAACTGCCTATACACTGATATACTTCACTCTGTATCTATACACTGTTATACATACCTCTCGGTGTATATACACTGCTGCTATCAATGTAATTCATATATATATAAAGAAAGAGCACCCTAGTAACATCAATCAATATATCATCAATCAGCATATCATCAACACATTAGTAACATCAACAAGTATATCATCAACAACTCACAAGCACCATCAATCAGCATATCATCAACACATTAGTAACATCAACAAGTATATCATCAACAACTCACAAGCACCATCAATCAGCATATCATCAACACATTAGTAACATCAACAAGTATATCATCAACAACTCACAAGCACCATCAACCAGCATACATCAACATATTAGTAACATCAACAAGTATATCATCAACAACTCACAAGCACCATCAACCAGCATACATCAACACATTAGTAACATCAACCACCTTATCATGAACCACTTACAAGTAACATCAATACTACAGTAACTAGCCCTGTTTCCCAACACAAAATTCAATTTTCAAATCACTTATGGAATTTTTAACACGAAAATTGTGCAATAAAAAAAATTACGCCACTTTGTATACCAATTCTGAATAAATACATCCTTTGATGTATTGAGAATGGCGAGTATACACGTGGAGGAGAGTATATATGTATACACTGAGTTTATATTATTACGTATACGGGTAGCACTTCCAGGCTTGTAGGAACTGGCTGTAAACAACGTCAGGAATGTAGCTATCAGCTGGGCAAGACAAACACACATGAGGAAGATTTCTTTACCCATGTATTAGTTCACCACTTGTAAGGAGTGGTCTGGACCAGAGTTGGCGTGAGTCTGCCTCCCAGCCAGGTGGACAGATATGGCATCACCTTGGCTGGGGAAGCCTGCTCTCACCTCATTGATGGGTTGAACTGGACAATAAATACAGAAGTGGGGCCCCAGAACTGCTATACTCTGAACTGCCGGTTGGCTGGGTGAGAAAGCGTGCCAATAATTGTGACGAAGGTTGAATAAAGTGGAGCATACTTGGCTCACTACACTAATTTCAACTTCAGATATTATAGTATTCTTGACTGGTGGTGTACAGGTGACATGCATCATTAATGACCCACGTGTAGCAGACAGGTTTTAAACCCTTCCCTCGTCCTCAATAATAATGGATGCTTTTCATTATTATTTTCATTCCTGCTTCTACTGTTTATGGTCACTAAGAGCTTAAGACGTGAGAGATATCAATTATGCATGATGTAACTCACATTAGTCAAACATGTACGTTTCCACGTATTGAATTATAAATACAACTCTCTCTCTCTCTCTCTCTCTCTCTCTCTCTCTCTCTCTCTCTCCCCACTTATGTAAACATTTAACATTTAATTTCTCTTCATATTTTAATTTTTCATCTTGGTTCGGTATTTCGCGAAATCGAATGATAAAGTTTGGCCTCAAAAATACCGTAATATTTGAGTCTCGCTTATTAAAACACAGAAAACCTCTTTCTAAATGAGATGGCACTGACAATTTTGTTCGAGCCTAATTTAATTTTCTTCAATTTCTGCCTAACCCGACTCAACTTCGAAGAAGCCAATGATGGTAGAGCCAGGCACTCTGCCCTAGACCAAGACTCGTCGACCTCCGTTTGTGACCTGTAACTATATCAAGACAGTATCAAGACTGTATCAAGACTATATCAAGACTGCATCTATATACAGTGGTACCCCGGTTTACGATATTTTTTCATTCCAGAATGCTGTTCAAGTGCCATTACCAAACGAATTTATCTCCTTAAGAAAAGTTGTAAAATAGACTAGTCCTTTTAGACCCCCAAAATTACACTTACAAAAGCATTTAAAAAAATAAACTTACATAAAAGGGTGAGTTTGGGGACCATCGTAAACCGGGTACCTACTATATATATATATATATATATATATATATATATATATATATATATATATATATATATATATATATATATATATATATATATATATATATATATATAGCGTGTATGCACCTGGAGAAGAGAGGAGTGTAGAGAGAGAGAGAGATTTTGGGAGATGTTAAGCGAATGTATAGGAACTTTTGAACCAAATGAGAGAGTAATTGTGGTAGGGGACCTAAATGCTAAAGTGGGAGAAACATGCAGAGAGGGTGTAGTAGGTAAGTTTGGGGTGCCAGGTGTAAATGATAATGGGAGCCCTTTGATTGAACTTTGTATAGAAAGGGGTTTAGTTATAGGTAATACATATTTTAAGAAAAAGAGGATAAATAAGTATACAAGATATGATGTAGGGCGTAATGACAGTAGTTTGTTGGACTATGTATTGGTAGATAAAAGACTGTTGAGTAGACTTCAGGATGTACATGTTTATAGAGGGCTACAGATATATCAGATCACTTTTTAGTTATAGCTACAGTGGGAGTAAAAGGTAGATGGGATACAAGGAAAATAGAATCAGTAAGTAAAAGAGAGGTGAAGGTTTATAAACTAAAAGAGGAGGCAGTTGGGGTGAGATATAAACAACTATTGGAGGATAGATGGGCTAGTGAGAGTGTAGGCAATGGGGTCGAAAATGTATGGGGTAGATTTAAAAATGTAGTGTTAGAGTGTTCAGCAGAAGTTTGTGGTTACAGGCGAGTGGGTGCGGGAGGGAAGAGGAGCGATTGGTGGAATGATGATGTAAAGAGAGTAGTAAGGGAGAAAAAGTTAGCATATGAGAGGTTTTTACAAAGTAGAAGTGATGCAAGGAGGGAAGAGTATATGGAGAGAAAAGAGAGGTTAAAAGAGTGGTGAAGCAATGTAAAAGAGAGCAGATGAGAGAGTGGGTGAGATGTTATCAGCAAATTTTGTTGAAAATAAGAAAAAGTTTTGGAATGAGATTAATAAGTTGAGGAAGCCTAGAAAACAAATGGATTTGACAGTTAAAAATAGGAGAGGAGAGTTATTAAATGGAGAGTTAGAGGTATCGGGAAGATGGAGAGAATATTTTGAGGATTTGTTAAATGTTGATGAAGACAGGGAAGCTGTGATTTCGTGTGTAGGGCAAGGAGGAATAACATCTTGTAGGAGTGTGGAAGAGCCAGTTGTGGGTGTAGGGGAAGTTCGTGAGGCAGTGGGTAGAATGAAAGGGGTAAGGCAGCTGGGATTGATGGGATAAAGATAGAAATGTTAAAAGCAGGTGGGGATATAATTTTGGAGTGGTTGGTGCTATTATTTAATAAATGTATGGAAGAGGGTAAGGTACCTAGGGATTGGCAGAGAGCGTGTATTGTTCCTTTGTATAAAGGCAAAGGGGACAAAAGAGAGTGCAAAAAATTTTAGGGGAATAAGTCTGTTGAGTGTACCTGGTAAAGTGTATGGTAGAGTTATTATTGAAAGAATTAAGAGTAAAACAGAAAGCAGGATAGCAGATGAACAAGGGGCTTTAGGAAAGGTAGGGGTGTGTAGACCAAGTGTTTACAGTGAAACATATAGGTGAACAGTATTTGGATAAGGGTAAAGATGTTTTTGTGGCATTTATGGATTTGGAAAAGGCGTATGATAGGGTAGATAGGGGGCAATGTGGCAGATGTTGCAGGTGTATGGAATAGGAGGAAGGTTACTGAAAGCAGTGAAGAGTTTTTATGAGGATAGTGAGGCTCAGGTTAGAGTGTGTAGGAGGGAAGGGGACTTTTTCCCAGTAAAAGTGGGCCTTAGACAAGGATGTGTGATGTCACCGTGGTTGTTCAATATATTTATAGATGGGGTTGTAAGAGAAGTGAATGCGAGGGTCTTGGCAAGAGGTGTTGGGCTAAAAGATAAAGAAGCAAATACAAAGTGGGAGTTGTCACAGTTGCTTTTTGCTGATGACACTGTGCTTTTGGGAGATTCTGAAGAGAAGCTGCAGAGGTTGGTGGATGAATTTGGTAGGGTGTGTAAAGAAGAAAATTGAAAGTGAATATAGGAAAGAGTAAGGTGATGAGGATAACAAAAAGAATAGGTGACGAAAGATTGGATATCAGATTGGAGGAGAGAGTATGGAGGAGGTGAATGTATTCAGATATTTGGGAGTGGACATGTCGGCGGATGGGTCTATGAAGGATGAGGTGAATCATAGAATTGATGAGGGAAAAGGGTGAGTGGAGCACTTCGAGTCTGTGGAGACAAAGAACCTTGTCTATGGAAGTAAAGAGGGAATGTATGAGAGTATAGTTATACCAACGCTCTTATATGGGTGTGAAGCATGGGTGATGAATGTTGCAGCGAGGAGGAGGCTGGAGGCAGTGGAGATGTCATGTCTGAGGTCAATGTGTGGTGTGAATATAATGCAGAGAATTCGGAGTTTGGAAATTAGGAGGAGGTGCGGGATTACCAAAACGATTGTCCAGAGAGCTGAGGAGGGGTTGTTGAGGTGGTTTGGACATGTAGAGAGAATGGAACGAGACAGAGTGACTTCGAGAGTGTATAAATCTGTAGTGGAGGGAAGGCGGGGTAGGGGTCGGCCTAGGAAAGGTTGGAGGGAGGGTAAAGGAAGTTTTGTGTGCGAGGGGCTTAGACTTCCAGCAAGCATGTGTGAGCGTATTTGATAGGAGTGAATGGAGGCATATGGTTTTTAATACTTGACGTGCTGTTGGAGTGTGAGCAAAGTAACATTTATGAAGGGATTCAGGGAAACCGGCAGGTCGGACTTGAGTTCTGGAGATGGGAAGTACAGTGCCGGCACTCTGAAGGAGGGGTGTTAATGTTGCAGTTTTATAACTGTAGTGTAAAGCACCCTTCTGGCAAGACAGTGATGGAGTGAATGATGATGAAAGTTTTTATTTTCGGGCCACCCTGCCTTGGTGGGAATCGGCCGATGTGTTAATAAAAAAATATATATATATATATATATATATATATATATATATATATATATATATATATATATATATCTGTGAGCAGTTTCGAGAGTTTTTCCACGACCGTTTCTCCCCTCTTCAGGTCACCAGAACCTGCAGCAGGTAGCACAGACTTCCTCCTCAGGTGTGGAGATCCAGGGGAAGCTGACCAGACTCAACGTACAGGCTGACACTTGTGCAACATTTGGGAACCTTTATTGTGGAAACGTTTTGCCAGCCAGTGGCTTCTTCAGTCCAGTACAGAGAAGAACTGTGGAAGATGAGGAGTTCGGGGTAATCAGTCCTTCAGTTTGGAGCTGAGGGATTGATTACCTCAGTACCGGACTGAAGAAGCCTCACTGGCTGGCGAAACGTTTCCACAATATTCCCAAATGTTGAACAAATGTCTCATTGTTGAAGTTGTGGGTTTCCTTACGTCACAGAGAAAGGTTTTCAACAGAGTGAGGAATTACATCCGTGTGGAACCAAATCCCGAGTTGATGAATGAGATGCAGTGAGTAGCTGTGGCAGCCATACTCCAGCCTCCAACCACCAAGCTCCCATACAGGTGCAGCATTGTACCGTTACAATAATGTTCCTCATGTCTTAGTTCCTCACCACTAACGACATGGCGAGAAAGTAAGACATGTGCAATACCTGGGTATCTTTATTTGAAGACGTTTCGCCCACCAGTGGCTTTATCAATTTCATACGAAGATGATACAGGAACTATACACAGAAGACAGTGAAAGGTGAAATAATCAGTCCCCTCAGCCTGGACGAACACCTCAAGAATACAGTGTCCGCAGAACATCCACTTTGAGATTATTCACATAAAACATCCAGCAACGAGCAAATATTATGCTTATAAGGACACCATGGAGCAGGACATGAGCAGGAGGCTGCCGAACCTGGGTAAAATGTCCAGTCACCTCGTGAAGTGTGGAAGAATGTTAAGCTTTGGAAGAGTGTAGTGTGATAGAGGTGATGAAAGTCACCTCTCACCCGATGTTGACTTTCAACTCCACAAGGATTTTTTTCCAGCGCTTTTATACCAGGAGCAACAGCTGCTTCACCAGTTTACGCGGGAAGATTGCCGCCAGTTCTTCACTTGTTTACGCGGGAAGATTGCCGCCAATTCTTCACCTGTTTACGCGGGAAGATTCCCACAAATTCTGTTAGTTATATAGCTATAGCTAAGATGGCGCTAATCTACGTTATGTAGGTCAATGTAGTAGGTTATGTAGGTCATTGTAGTAGGTTCATGTAGGTCACTGTAGTAGGTTCATGTAGGTCAATGTAATAGGTTCATGAAGGTCAATGTAGTAGGTTCATGAAGGTCAATGTAGTAGGTTCATGAAGGTCACTGAAGTAGGTTCATGAAGGTCAATGTAGTAGGTTCATGAAGGTCAATGTAGTAGGTTCATGAAGGTCAATGTAGTAGGTTCATGAAGGTCAATGTAGTAGGTTCATGAAGGTCAATTTAGTAGGTTCATGAAGGTCAATGTAGTAGGTTCATGAAGGTCAATGTAGTAGGTTCATGAAGGTCAATGTAGTAGGTTCATGAAGGTCAATGTAGTAGGTTCATGAAGGTCAATGAAGTAGGTTCATGAAGGTCAATGTAGTAGGTTCATGAAGGTCAATGTAGTAGGTTCATGAAGGTCAATGTAGTAGGTTCATGAAGGCCAATATAGTAGGTTCATGAAGGTCAATGTAGTAGGTTCATGTAGGTCAATGTAGTAGGTTCATGAAGGTCAATGTAGTAGGTTCATGAAGGTCAATGTAGTAGGTTCATGAAGGTATATTTAGTAGGTTCATGAAGGTCAATGTAGTAGGTTCATGAAGGTCAATGTAGTAGGTTCATGTAGGTCAATGTAGTAGGTTCATGAAGGCCAATGTAGTAGGTTCATGTAGGTCAATGTAGTAGGTTAATGAAGGTCAATGTAGTAGGTTCATGAAGGTCAATGTAGTAGGTTCATGAAGGTCAATGTAGTAGGTTCATGAAGGTCAATGTAGTAGGTTCATGAAGGTCAATGAAGTAGGTTCATGAAGGTCAATGTAGTAGGTCCATGAAGGTCAATGTAGTAGGTTCATGAAGGTCAATGTAGTAGGTTCATGAAGGTCAATGTAGTAGGTTCATGAAGGTCAATGTAGTAGGTTCATGAAGGTCAATGTAGTAGGTTCATGTAGGTCAATGTAGTAGGTTCATGAAGGTCAATGTAGTAGGTTCATGAAGGCCAATATAGTAGGTTCATGAAGGTCAATGTAGTAGGTTCATGAAGGTCAATGTAGTAGGTTCATGAAGGTCAATGTAGTAGGTTCATGTAGGTTTAGGTACTGTTGATCGAGTTATCATCAGAAAACAACACATAAACGACAACATGAAGGACAAGTGAGCGTCAGTAATAACACTGAGCAGCACCGTGCAGGAACACTCCACCCTGACGGGTACCAACACCGTGCAGGAACACTCCACCCTCACGGGTACCAACACCGTGCAGGAACACTCTCCACCCTCACGGGTACCAACACCGTGCAGGAACACTCTCCACCCTCACTGGTACCAACACCGTGCAGGAACACTCCACCCTCACGAGTACCAACACCGTGCAGGAACACTCTCCACCCTCACGGGTACCAACACCGTGCAGGAACACTCTCCACCCTCACGGGTACCAACACCGTGCAGGAACACTCCACCCTCACGGGTACCAACACCGTGCAGGAACACTCCACCCTCACGGGTACCAACACCGTGCAGGAACACTCCACCCTCACGGGTACCAACACCGTGCAGGAACACTCCACCCTCACGGGTACCAACACCGTGCAGGAACACTCCACCCTCACGGGTAACAACACCGTGCAGGAACACTCCACCCTCACGCGTACCAACACCGTGCAGGAACACTCCACCCTCACGCGTACCAACACCGTGCAGGAACACTCCACCCTCACGGGTACCAACACCGTGCAGGAACACTCTCCACCCTCACGGGTACCAACACCGTGCAGGAACACTCCACCCTCACGCGTACCAACACCGTGCAGGAACACTCCACCCTCACGGGTACCAACACCGTGCAGGAACACTCCACCCTGACGGGTACCAACACCGTGCAGGATCCACCTGCACCAAAACCCTGCAGCGGGTACCAACACCGTGCAGGAACACTCCACCCTCACGGGTACCAACACCGTGCAGGAACACTCCACCCTCTCGCGTACCAACACCGTGCAGGAACACTCCACCCTCACGGTTACCAACACCGTGCAGGAACACTCCACCCTGACGGGTACCAACACCGTGCAGGAACACTCCACCCTGACGGGTACCAACACCGTGCAGGAACACTCCACCCTCCACGGTACCAACACCGTGCCAGGAGGAACACTCCACCCTCACGGGTACCAACACCGTGCAGGAACACTCCACCCTCACGGGTACCAACACCGTGCAGGAACACTCCACCCTCACGGGTACCAACACCGTGCAGGAACACTCCACCCTCACGGTACCAACACCGTGCAGGAACACTCCACCCTCACGGGTACCAACACCGTGCAGGAACACTCTCACCCTCACGCGGTACCAACACCGTGCAGGAACCTCCACCCTCACGGTACCAACACCGTGCAGGAACACTCTCCACCCTCACGGGTACCAACACCGTGCAGGAACACTCCACCCTCACGGGTACCAACACCGTGCAGGAACCTCCACCCTCACGGTACCAACACCGTGCAGGAACACTCCACCCTCACGGGTACCAACACCGTGCAGGAACACTCCACCCTCACGGGTACCAACACCGTGCAGGAACACTCCACCCTCACGGGTACCAACACCGTGCAGGAACCTCCACCCTCACGGGTACCAACACCGTGCAGGAACCTCCACCCTCACGGTACCAACACCGTGCAGGAACACTCCACCCTCACGAGTACCAACACCGTGCAGGAACACTCCACCCTCACGGGTACCAACACCGTGCAGGAACACTCCACCCTCACGGTACCAACACCGTGCAGGAACACTCTCCACCCTCACGGGTACCAACACCGTGCAGGAACACTCCACCCTCACGGGTACCAACACCGTGCAGGAACACTCCACCCTCACGGGTACCAACACCGTGCAGGAACACTCCCACCCTCACGGGTACCAACACCGTGCAGGAACACTCCACCCTCACGGGTACCAACACCGTGCAGGAACACTCCACCCTCACGGGTACCAACACCGTGCAGGAACACTCCACCCTCACGGGTACCAACACCGTGCAGGAACACTCCACCCTCACGGGTACCAACACCGTGCAGGAACACTCCACCCTCACGGGTACCAACACCGTGCAGGAACACTCCACCCTCACGGTACCAACACCGTGCAGGAACACTCCACCCTCACGGTACCAACACCGTGCAGGAACACTCCACCCTCACGGGTACCAACACCGTGCAGGAACACTCCACCCTCACGGGTACCAACACCGTGCAGGAACACTCCACCCTCACGGGTACCAACACCGTGCAGGAACACTCCACCCTCACGGGTACCAACACCGTGCAGGAACACTCCACCCTGACGGGTACCAACACCGTGCAGGAACACTCCACCCTCACGGGTACCAACACCGTGCAGGAACACTCCACCCTCACGGGTACCAACACCGTGCAGGAACACTCTCCACCCTCACGGGTACCAACACCGTGCAGGAACACTCCACCCTCACGGGTACCAACACCGTGCAGGAACACTCCACCCTCACGGGTACCAACACCGTGCAGGAACACTCCACCCTCACGGGTACCAACACCGTGCAGGAACACTCCACCCTCACGGGTACCAACACCGTGCAGGAACACTCAACCCACGGGTACCAACACCGTGCAGGAACACTCCACCCTCACGGGTACCAACACCGTGCAGGAACACTCTCCACCCTCACGGGTACCAACACCGTGCAGGAACACTCCACCCTCACGGGTACCAACACCGTGCAGGAACACTCTCCACCCTCACGGGTACCAACACCGTGCAGGAACACTCTCCACCCTCACGGGTACCAACACCGTGCAGGAACACTCCACCCTCACGGGTACCAACACCGTGCAGGAACACTCTCCACCCTCACGGGTACCAACACCGTGCAGGAACACTCCACCCTCACGCGTACCAACACCGTGCAGGAACACTCCACCCTCACGGGTACCAACACCGTGCAGGAACACTCCACCCTCACGGGTACCAACACCGTGCAGGAACACTCCACCCTCACGGGTACCAACACCGTGCAGGAACACTCTCCACCCTCACGGGTACCAACACCGTGCAGGAACACTCTCCACCCTCACGGGTACCAACACCGTGCAGGAACACTCCACCCTCACGGGTATCACATAACTGGGAATTACCTTCACACTATTACTCCAGACACTTGGAGTGTCTACACACAAGTTGCGTGTCCATCTCCATCTAGCCGGACGGAGGATTAAGCCTGAATTATTTCTTACATCTTTTATAGATCACAAAACTCGTAAGCACATAAAGACACACACACACACAAACACACACACACACCGTGTGTGTGTATATAACGTGTGAGTATAACGCCAAGCACGTCTCCGGAGGCACACATCAACCAGATAACTGCGGCAGCATATGGGCGACTGGCAAACCTAAGATTAGTGTTCCGTTACCTTAACAAGGAATCGTTCAAGACACTGTACACCGTGTACGTCAGGCCCATACTAGAATATGCAGCACCAGTCTGGAACCCACACCTGGTCAAGCACAAAGAAACTAGAGAAAGTGCAAAGGTTTGCGACAAGGTTAGTTCCACAACTCAGGGGTCTGTCCTATGAAGAATGGCTGAGGGAAATAGGACTAACAACACTGGAGGAAAGAAGGGTCAGAGGAGACATGATAACGACATACAAAATACTGCGGGGAATCGACAAGGTAGACAGTGACAGGATGTTCCAGAGAGGGAACACAGAAACAAGGGGACACAACTGGAAGCTGAAGACTCAGATGAGTCAAAGGGATGTTAGGAAGCATTTCTTCAGCCACAGAGTAGTCAGGAAGTGGAATAGTCTAGAGAAAGACATAGTGGAGGCAGGAACCATACACAGTTTTAAGACGAGGTATGATAAAGCTCATGGAGCAGGGAGAGCAGATACCCAGTAGCGGGCAGCGCAGAGGCGGGGCCAGGAGCTGAGTCTCGACCCCTGCAACCACAATTAGGTGAGTACAATTAGGTGAGTACACACACACACACACACACACACACACACACACACACACAGGAGATTAGTCAAGAAATTAGAGGAAGAGGCAGGGTTAAAAAGCAAGGTGTTTCAGTGGGTCAGGGGGCACCTGGGAGACAGAAGACAGAAACATCAGAATGGGAGAGAGTAACGAGTGGGGTTCCGCAAGGATCAGTGTTAGAACCACGACTGTTCTTAATATACGTGAACGACCTAGCATAGGGGAATGAGTCTTGTGCGTCACTGTTTGTTGATGATGTAAAACTAATAAGAATAAGGACAGGAGAGGACAGGGATAAACTCCAGGGAGACCTCAACATATTGCAGAAGTGGTCACCCAAGTGACTTCTAGAGTTTAACCCAAGCAAATGCAAGGTCATGCTATTTGAAGAAGGTGAGGGTAGAGCAGACACAGTACAGCATAAGCGGAGAGAAGCTGCAAATGTCAAAGTGAACAAGGACCTGAGGGTAAACATAACACCAAGCATATCGCCAGAAACACATACAAACCATATAACGTCAGTCAGTTGTATATGAAAGATCAGTAAAGCTGAGAAGAGTGTTCTTGCTGCAGTACATGGTCGAGACAAGACTGCACTATTTTTAAGACCTCCAGGAGAAGAGAAATTTTGCAAGGTAGAACATGACTGCTTTGGGGCCCCTGGGAACAGGCTGAGGCCCCCAGTCTAAGTGAATTTTACATAATTATTTTTCTAACTAAACTAAAAATAGTTGAAAATAAAAAAAAAATAAAAAATTAAATGAAAAAAATCAAAATAAAATGTCTATGGTTATGGGGGCCCCTTCAGAAATTCACAGCCGGGCCCCGGACCCATGTACCGGCTGGTACCACTTCTCTCATTATGAGGCCCCTTCAGAAATTCACAGCCGGGCCCCGGACCCATGTACCGGGTGGTACCACTTCTCTCATTATGAGGCCCCTTCAGAAATTCACAGCCGGGCCCCGGACCCATGTACCGGCTGGTACCACTTCTCTCATTATGAGGCCCCTTCAGAAATTCACAGCCGGGCCCCGGACCCATGTACCGGCTGGTACCACTTCTCTCATTATGAGGCCCCTTCAGAAATTCACAGCCGGGCCCCGGACCCATGTACCGGCTGGTACCACTTCTCTCATTATGAGGCCCCTTCAGAAATTCACAGCCGGGCCTCGGACCCATGTACCGGGTGGTACCACTTCTCTCACAGACCCTGACTATGTTCTTCGACCTGACATCCGACCTCAGTATTTTTCTACGACTGTTTCATCTGCCACTTCAACAACTGTACCAGAAATATGATCATTTATGCAGAGCATCAATATTTTGCACCAAGTGTTAATGCCATAATTAATCATTTTTGAACGTGCCAATTTGAAAAAAAAAATCTAAAACAAAGATATTGATGGCAATAGCACACAATATACTGTTGATGGCATTAAACGTGAAGACCCTGAGATATTATTAACATTGTTAAACAAGGTTAATATTCCAGTGTATTTATGAAAATTAACTGCTACCCTGTGAGTTCATAATGATGAAAGACTAATGAATATTAGTCTCTCTCTCTCTCTCTCTGTCTCTCTCTCTCTCTCTCTCTCTCTCTCTCTCTCTTCAAGTTTTGCTTACGGCACTGAATATTATGTATGAGAACAGGCAACCAGTGCATTTAAACTTCTTTATTATTAATTATTCTGATAATGGCACCATTAAGCGACTCGAAATGGATTTACTCCCTCTCCACTACACCCACACAACCCTGCCTACCCACCACCCCACAACCTACCCCCACCACTATCTACCCCTCAACACTATCTTATATACCCACCACATCTTCCCTTCCCCCCTCCCCATTGCCTCTCCATCACCCAAAATCTCATCCCTACATTTTCCTGATAGCTTTTTAAGCTCTCAGGACAAAAGACTTAATTAGCGTACGAGGAAGCTGCGCTCTTGGCTACTTAATGTCTGCTGGTGCAAGTGTCTGCTGGCTCGCTAGCAGACAGGTTATTTCAGCAGAGAGACGACCGTCCCAAGAGATGCTGTAGGTAGCCGCTGTTACCATGGCAACCTCTGCCGACTACAAGATGATCCATCACCCCAACTCCCACCTCTACTACCCCTCCCAACCCACTCACCTATACCCATCCCTCACACCACTCACCCCAACCCATCCCTCTCATCTGCATCCCTCTCTATCCTACTCACCTGCACCCCTCCCTCCTACCTAATAATAATAATAATGTTTACAAATTTTTGTTCTTGTACAGCACATAATTCTGGCAGATTTGTCTTGTATTACAGAAATCGAGACGCCACATTTTCAGAATTGTTTCTGCTGATATTAAATGCCTGTCCGTGCGCCAGTCTTGGTTGCTGCTTCTCTGTGATGGAGGCAAACTACCGCTAGCGACCAGACCTCGATGCTTCTTCTTTTTTCTCCTTCTCCTCCTCCTCCTCCTCCATAAAATACGATACTCTCCTTCCCCTCCCACACACACCGTAACGCAACACTGTACACGGTATACGTCAGGTTCATATTGGAGTACGCAGCACCAGTATGGAACCTCCACCTGGTCAAACACGTCAAGAAATTGGAGAAAGTAAAGAGGTTTGCAGTAAGACTAGTCCCAGAGCTAAGAGGTATGTCCTGTGAGGAGAGATTAAGAGAACTCAACCTGATGACACTGGAGGACAGGAGATATGGGGGATATGATAACGGCGTACAAAATACTGAGAGAAATTGATAATGTGAACTGGATCAGACTGTTTCAGAGATGGGGAACAAGAGGTGCCTGCAAATTGAAAACTCAGATGAGTCATAAGGGTGTTAGGAAGTATTTTTTCAGCCTTAGGGTTGTCAGGAAGTGGAAGAATCTGGAGACTGGAGCAGAGGCAAGATCCATACATAGCTTTAAGATGAACGATAAAGCTATTTAAGCCAGGAGAGTGGACCAAGTAGCAACCAGCTGTAAATCGACTCTTGCAACCACATATAGGCGAGTACATAATTTTTAATTTCATCAATGAATCTCAAAATATTTCAAAATGTTTTTTCTCCTACGTAAATATCCAGGGCAAAAATCCTCCCCCATTCCATACTTCTCCCAACCTCTACGGTCTTTAATCTTAAAAAAAAAAATACTAATGGTCCATCTGTTTTCCCAATTCTAATATTCCCACTTTTATTCCTTCATTCACTCTTCTCCCTCTTCATAACAGATCTAATGAAAACACTCCCACTCCCTCTCCCTCTCCTGTTACCTCCACTCATTCACTCCCATTCAAACTCCCTCCAGAAGCCAGCCTTGATACCAGGAGTTCCAGTATTAACTGACTGAGACATGACTCTGAGTGTGGTATAGAAGTGCAGGTGGTACCACAAACAAAACTGGTGCACTGAAGGACAGAGTAGCAGAGGGGCATCCAGATTTTATAGCTATCACAGAGACGAAACTTAATTCGTAATTCAGAAGGTATTATTAAAAAAGGTATAATTCAGAAGGTATAATTCAGAAGTCATAATTCAGAAGGCCTAATTCAGAAGGTATAATTCAGAAGCGAAGAGGAATTGTTGATTTATTGCTTATAAAGAGGGAAACAAAACAGATTATGACAGAGAATAAATCTGGAGTAGTTGAAAGTTGGTGTAGGGTACACCCTGCCAGCACCCTGTCAGTGACCTGCCAGCACTCTGTCAGCGACCTACCAACAACCTGTCAGTGACCTGCCAGCACCCTGTCAGCGACCTGCCAGTACCCTGTCATCAACCTGCCAGTACCCTGCCAGCGACCTGCCATACACCCTGCCTGCAATCTGCCATACACCATGCCAGCACCCTGCCAGCACCCTGCCAGCGACCTGCTATACACCCAACACTGGCACCAGACCAGGAAAAACTCTAGGGTGAGACTCTGCCATATTTGGCTTATTATCACTGACACCACAGCCACGAGAGAAGAGAGGGAGAGAGAGAGAGAGAGAGAGAGAGAGAGAGAGAGAGAGAGAGAGAGAGAGAGAGAGAGAGAGAGAGAGAGAGAGAGAGAGAGAGAGAGAGAGAGAGAGAGAGGGTACGGAAGACCCTTTACCATACTCCGGTAACTGGGGACAGGACACCAAAATTAGATTTGCTGGGAAAGTTTCCTACTGCTGCTCGTGTTGCTGCTGCTGTTACCGTTGTTGCTGCTGTTGTTACCGTTGTTGCTGCTGCTGTTACCGTTGTTGCTGCTGCTGTTACCGTTGTTGCTGCTGTTGTTACCGTTGTTGCTGCTGCTGTTACAGTTGTTGCTGCTGCTGTTACCGTTGTTGCTGCTGCTGTTACCGTTGTTGCTGATGCTGTTACCGTTGTTGTTGCTGCTGCTGATGTTACCGTTGTTGCTGCTGCTGTTACTGTTGTTGCTGCTGCTGCTGTTACTATTCTTGTTGCTGCTGCTGCTGTTAATGTTGCTGCTGCTGCTGTTAATGTTGCTGCTGCCGTTACTGTTGTTGTTACTGTTGTTGCTGCTGCTGCTGTTACTGTTGTTGCTGCTGCTGCTGCTGTTACTGTTGTTGCTGCTGCTGTTACTGTTCTTGCTGCTGCTGCTGTTACTGTTCTTGATGCTGCTGTTACTGCTGCTGCTGGTGTAACCGTTTCTGCTGCTGCTGTTACTGTTCATGTTGCTGCTACTGTTACTGTTCTTGTGGCTACTGCTGTTACTGTTGCTGCTGCCGTTACTGTTGTTGTTGCTGCTGCTGTTGCTGTTACTGTTGTTGTTGCTGCTGCTGTTGCTGTTACTGTTGTTGCTGCTGCTGCTGTTACTGTTACTATTACTGTTTTTGTTGCTGCTGTTGCTGCTGTTACTGTTACTATTATTACTTTTATTGTTGCTTATATTGTTACTGTTGTTGTTGCAACTGCTGTTACTGTTGTTGCTGCTCCTGTTACTGTTACTATTATTGCTGTTTCTGTTGTTACTGTTGTTGTTGCAACTGCTGTTACTGTTGTTGCTGCTCCTGTTACTGTTACTATTATTGCTGTTTCTGCTGTTACTGTTGTTGCTGCTGCTACTGCTGCTGTTACTGTTGTTGCTGTTACTGCTGCTGCTGCTGCTGCTGTTACTGCTATTACTCTTAATAGCTACAAGACTCGCAACAAAACTAAAAGGAATGAACTGTCAGAAGAGACAAGAAGTGACCATCCCTCTAAGAAACACCAGAGGAGACATAACCATGGCATACAAAATACTCGAAATAAAGTGGTTAGCGAGAGAAAGATAAACTAGATATATATGACAGGTAAAGATGAAACACAGGGAAGCTCAGAAGAGGAAGGACACACAAAGCGAGAGAAAATACGGACACAGAAAGTGAAATAAGATACAACTAGAGAACGACAATAGAGAGAGAGAGAGAGAGAGAGAGAGAGAGAGAGAGAGAGAGAGAGAGAGAGAGAGAGAGAGAGAGAGAGAGAGAGAGAGAGAGAGACTGAGAGCGAGAGTGAGAGTGAAAGCGAGAGAGAGAGAGAGAAAGAGTTTTACGTATTTCATTACATATAAATCTTTCCATCACACGGCTGTTATTTTAATCACTGGTTAAGCTCCCTTTATCCTTATTATTCTCCCTGCCTCACCCTCCCTGACAGCCTCACCCTCCCTGCCTGCCTCTACCTCGCAATTCATGAGTGCTGGCCAATCAAGGCAGGTCACTGAACTGAAGTAGGTCACTGAACTGAGCAGGTCACTGAGTAAGAATAATCTGTACCAAAGTCTTGAGTCACTGAGGACAAACATTGCAGGAAGAGGTCACAACCCATAATACCTTGCCTGGAACAATTCATAAATAACACAGTACCGTGCCTGGAACAATTCATAAATAACAGTACCGTGCCTGGAACAATTCATAAATAACAGTACCGTGCCTGGAACAATTCATAAATAACACAGTACCGTGCCTGGAACAATTCACGAATAATCCACAATACCGTGGCAGGAAATCATCAATAACCCACAATATTATGGCCGGAATAATTCACAATCCACAATACCATGGTTCGAAAAAAATCACAAAACCCACAATACCGTGGCTGGAGCCATTCATCAATAACCCAACATACTGTATTGTGTTCACACCGTCAGGTTCAAAACCCAGTGGGTTGATTAAGTTTAAAGTCGATCTACCGCACATGGGCCATTAACGCTGCATGTCACCTGTTCACCACCAGTGAATAATACTTTAATACCTAAAATAGGGACTAAAGTCTCAAGGTATATACACAGTGGAATACCTCTCTATTACGGCCACAGGTGTAGAGTACTGTACAGTATTTACAGCTATGTGCAATAAGGCAAAAAATGCAAGCACAAGACAGGGTGAGAACCGTAGCGACCAGCTGGGAAGGTAAGTCTTATTGTACAGAGTTGTAAATACTGTACATAGGCTATATACACTGTAAAAACCAGCATATTTTGGCGAAGGAAATATAATTAGTGTATATACAGCCTGTATATGGTTTACTTAAAGTTTAAGGTATCTAAAGATTGAGAACATTTAAAGGTTTACGTCAGACGAGCTAAAGTTCTAAGACACTCGTATCAGCAGTCCTAACGAGAGGAACCACGGCTGACATGAACCAGAATTAACATGGACCACGGCTGACATGAACCAGAATTAACATGGACCACGGCTGACAGGGATTACAGGCTTATGCGATTACATAAAAGCTTTACAAAAAATGGTCCTTCGAGAAGAGAAAATTGAGACGGATGACAAGATGTAACGGTGGAGAAAAAATTCTGAAAAGTAAGAAACCCGTGCACATTTTTGTGGTTAGTTTATAGGGCTGCGACGACTTGTACCGTATTAACCCTGACATGTACGCTGTGGTAGTATTATAGAGCTACTGTTGTTTGTGCCGTATCAGTTAATTATGGCACACACGAGAAATACGAGCAAGACGCGTGTGCAACATTTAGATATCGTTATTGATGACACGTTTCGCCTGCGTTCAAGACGTCACCGATCGACGAGTACACCTCTGTACTCGGCTAATGAATCCTGCAGCAAAGGCGAAATGTTTAGTCAATAAAGCTGCTTAAATGATGCACACGTTTCTTCAAAAACTTGTCGGTACTACATAGCACTGATTTACACTAAGAAACTAGAGACATGAGCGACGTACCTGGATGGAGCCATGATGTGCTTGGGCCGTCAACACAGCTGAGGTGGAGAGATGAGCTGCAGCTGTGATACTGGTGAGCAGCAGACACGCAGGCAGACGCAGAGGCAGACCCACGAACACCATGAAGTGCAGAAGTATGAGCCAGAGGAGAGCCTGACGTGGGATAGGCATGGGTGGCCCTAGCGCCACGAACACGCCCACACCCGCTAGAAATAGCGCCCATACCACGTAGGGCAGCAAAATCCAAGAGCGCTCAGGGAAGACATGGAGACGGCACAGAAGCAGCAGCAGGACATGGATGGCACCGATGCATGCCGGTACTAGAGGTGCGTATACGTTTGACTCCTTGAGATCAGCCAGACACAGTGTGACACTGTAAGCGGCAAAGATGGCACCTCCAGCCAGCAGAATGTTGAGATCTGCTCGACGTTGGCGCTCGTGATAAGCTTGAAACAGCTGCTCCACGTCTTTATCCACAAAGGTGCGGTGCAGGCACTTGGGCAGGATGCGTGACACGCGACGCTTCTCCAGCGCGAACTTCTCCATGCGGATGACGCTCATCGAAGCCGAGATATCATCGTAAACCTCTCCACCTCCTTCCTCGCAGCTGATGCTACTGCTGTTGCGGTAGCTGCTGCCCTTGTCTGTGTGCGGGCTGGCGGGCGAGTGTAGAGTGGCACCTTCACCCTCACTCGTCCTAGGAGACCCAGCTTCTGGGCTTCCCGTACTGACCGGGTTAACAAGCCTCGCCTCGGGTGAGGTACCGAGACTTTCAGGTCGAGGCGCTGGTTCGCAAGCCTCGTTCTCACCCTCACCTAACAAACACGGGTCATACTCCCCGTCGAAAGCCTCCTCAACACCCTTGCATCGTGTGAGAGACTTCCTGGCTACCTTAAGCCTCGGGCAGACATCGGCAGCCTCGGGCTGCTGGGCTTCACGGACCTCCCACTTCACCTCCTCCTTCAGGATGAGCCTGCCGTCTGCGTCGTCTTCCATGTCAACTGTTCGTCTGTTTTACTTTCTATTCTTCATTTTGAAAACAAAGCCTGAAGGGAACTCAAAAAGTACGCCAAAATAATACGTCTTACATGATTTTACTACAAGAACGCTTGAGGGATAACACTAGGAACCCGGCAAAACAATTCACTTCCCACACGTTGTGATTGTTTATACATTCACTGCTGTTGCTACTTGTATGATCACTGTTCCAGCCTGTGTATTCACTGCTGATACTAGTATGCTCACTGCTACTACTAGTATGCTAACTGCTGCTACTAGTATGCGCACTGCTACCAGTCACTTCAACAGCAGTAGCTAGCAGTATCTGACGAGTGTCAAGCTCAAGCACTCAACACAGGGGCAGTAGTTCCACCAGCATCTTCCACGCCTCTCAAGATTTCTCCCCCGTTGAGCCAACACATCCCCAACTCTGAAATGAAAGAGAATACAAAATAAATCATACTTCATCGCCGTCACATTACAGCCCTACAAAACTACATCATGCAGATTCAATACAATCCACAGAACCAAAATTTGTATCGTAGACTGTTTCGGTTGTATATTACAACTTAAGAGTTCATGTAGCCAAAAATGGAGGCTCGCTCCTCCGTCCACTTACTCTGTAGCAATACGAGTCTGCAACGCACCCAGGCTGCAAACCAGGAGGGGGGCAACGAGAAGGGTAAAATATGTAATAATATATCAGAAATGAGGATCTGTCAGACTTGTCAGAAAGACTTGCAGACTTAAAGTGTTTTCAGGCGCTGGTGAAAAGTCTGAGTTCAATATCACGGACCAGGACCTGTGTGTTCCCTACGAATTTAGTACAGTTCTGTAATAATAATAATAATAATAATAATAATAATAATAATAATAATAATAATAATAATAATTATATTAATAATAATTATAATAATAATAATAATAATAATAATAATAATAATAATAATAATAATAATAATAATTATAATAATAATAATAATAACACATAGAATTAACAGAGATAGAATTGAGGTGTTAGTGAAATGGTTATGGTAGTAAATACCTGTCAGCTCACCACTACTACCACAACCATCACACACGTGTCTGGTGACTACTACTACCACACCTCCATGCCTGCTAGCTGACCACTACACACCTGCAAGCTGACCACCACCTCCACCACACACCTGCCAGCTGACGACCACCTCCACCACACACCTGCAAGCTGACCACCACCTCCACCACACACCTGCCAGCTGACGACCACCACCACTACACACATGCAAGCTGACCACCACCACACACCTGCAACCTGACCACCACCTCCACCAAACAAGTGCCAGGTAACACACACACTATGCATTCGCGCACATGCCTACTTGTACGTACATATACATGGGTGTACGTACATATACGTGTGTTTAGGTGCGTGCTCCCTGGTTATACAGCTGCGTGTATAATCAGTGAGGAGGGGGTCGTGTGTGGACACCTTAACGAGCGACCATCACAGTAGGGAACCCTGGTTTGTATGTGCTACATTTCGCTCTCACCCTGCAACAGTGTGTCTCTGGACGAATTTCATTCTGTTTATGTATAAATTGTCCATCCAGAGGGCGTACTGCAGACAGCAGGGCGTACTGCAGACAGCAGGGGGTACTGCAGACAGCAGGGCGTACTGCAGACAGCAGGGCGTACTGCAGACAACAGGGCGTACTGCAGACAGCAGGGCGTACTGCAGACAACAGGGCGTACTGCAGACAGCAGGGCGTACTGCAGACAACAGGACGTACTGCAAACAGGGCGTACTGCAGACAGCAGGGCGTACTGCAGACAACAGGGCGTACTGCAGACAGCAGGGCGTACTGCAGACAGCAGGGCGTACTGCAGAAAGCAGGGCGTACTGCAGACAGCAGGGCGTACTGCAGACAGCAGGGCGTACTGCAGACAGCATGGCGTACTGCAGACAGCAGGGCGTACTGCAGACAACAGGGCGTACTGCAGACAGCATGGCGTACTGCAGACAGCAGGGCGTACTGCAGACAGCATGGCGTACTGCAGACAGCAGGGCGTACTGCAGACAACATGGCGTACTGCAGACAGCAGGGCGTACTGCAGACAGCAGGGCGTACTGCAGACAGCATGACGTACTGCAGACAACAGGGCGTACTGCAGACAACAGGGCGTACTGCAGACAGCAGGGCGTACTGCAGACAGCAGGGCGTACTGCAGACAACAGGGCGTACTGCAGACAACATGGCGTACTGCAGACAGCAGGGCGTACTGCAGACAGCAGGGCGTACTGCAGACAGCATGGCGTACTGCAGACAACAGGGCGTACTGCAGACAACAGGGCGTACTGCAGACAGCAGGGCGTACTGCACACAGCAGGGCGTACTGCAGACAACAGGGCGTACTGCAGACAACATGGCGTACTGCAGACAGCAGGGCGTACTGCAGACAGCATGGCGTACTGCAGACAGCAGGGCGTACTGCAGACAGCATGGCGTACTGCAGACAGCAGGGCGTACTGCAGACAACAGGGCGTACTGCAGACAACATGGCGTACTGCAGACAGCATGGCGTACTGCAGACAGCAGGGCGTACTGCAGACAACATGGCGTACTGCAGACAGCAGGGCGTACTGCAGACAACATGGCGTACTGCAGACAGCAGGGCGTACTGCAGACAGCAGGGAGGACTGCAGACAGCAGGGCGTACTGCAGACAGCAGGGCGTACTGCAGACAGCATGGCGTACTACAGACAGCAGGGCGTACTGCAGACAACAGGGCGTACTGCAGACAACATGGCGTACTGCAGACAGCATGGCGTACTGCAGACAGCAGGGCGTACTGCAGACATGGCGTACTGCAGACAGCAGGGCGTACTGCAGACAGCAGGGCGTACTGCAGACAGCAGGGCGTACTGCAGACAGCAGGGCGTACTGCAGACAACATGGCGTACTGCAGACAGCAGGGCGTACTGCAGACAGCAGGGCGTACTGCAGACAGCAGGGCGTACTGCAGACAGCAGGGCGTACTGCAGACAGCAGGGCGTACTGCAGACAACATGGCGTACTGCAGACAGCAGGGCGTACTGCAGACAGCAGGGCGTACTGCAGACAGCAGGGCGTACTGCAGACAGCAGGGCGTACTGCAGATAGGAGGCCATTATTAAGACAACTTTTCTAAAGTAGATGTGTAGCAGGTCGGTACGTCATCCGGACATGCTATACTCCATATCCCAAAAGCCCAGCCCCATCTACCTTGATGATCCCAGAAAGCTATCCCTGTAATTCATAAGCCCAGCCCCTTCTATTTCAATGCACGCAAAGTTCGACCTGGACACCTGCGAGTCTCAGTGACCTGGATACCTGTGAGCTTCAGTGACCTGGACACCTGCGAGTCTCAGTGACCTGGATACCTGTGAGCCTCAGTGACCTGGACACCTGCGAGTCTCAGTGACCTGGATACCTGTGAGCCTCAGTGACCTGGACACCTGCGAGTCTCAGTGACCTGGACACCTGCGAGTCTCAGTGACCTGGATACCTGTGAGCCTCAGTGACCTGGATACCTGCGAGTCTCAGTGACCTGGATACCTGTGAGCCTCAGTGACCTGGATACCTGCGAGTCTCAGTGACCTGGACACCTGCGAGTCTCAGTGACCTGGATACCTGTGAGCCTCAGTGACCTGGATACCTGCGAGTCTCAGTGACCTGGATACCTGTGAGCCTCAGTGACCTGGACACCTGTGAGCTTCAGTGACCTGGACACCTGCGAGTCTCAGTGACCTGGATACCTGTGAGCCTCAGTGACCTGGACACCTGCGAGTCTCAGTGACCTGGATACCTGTGAGCCTCAGTGACCTGGATACCTGCGAGTCTCAGTGACCTGGACACCTGCGAGTCTCAGTGACCTGGACACCTGCGAGTCTCAGTGACCTGGATACCTGTGAGCCTCAGTGACCTGGACACCTGCGAGTCTCAGTGACCTGGACACCTGCGAGTCTCAGTGACCTGGATACCTGTGAGCCTCAGTGACCTGGACAGTTATAAACAACCCAGACCAGTTCTGAACAATCCAGACCAGTTCTAAACAACCCAGCCCAGTTCTGAACAATCCAGACCAGTTCTAAACAACCCAGACCAGTTCTGAACAATCCAGACCAGTTCTAAACAACCCAGCCCAGTTCTGAACAACCCAGACCAGTTCTAAACAACCCAGCCCAGTTCTGAACAACCCAGACCAGTTCTAAACAGCCCAAACCAGTTCTAAACAACCCAGACCAGTTCTAAACAACCCAGACCAGTTCTAAACAACCCAGACCAGCTCTAAACAACCCAGCCCAGTTCTGAACAACCCAGACCAGTTCTAAACAACCCAGCCCAGTTCTGAACAACCCAGACCAGTTCTAAACACAACCCAGACCAGTTCTAAACAACCCAGACCAGTTCTGAACAACCCAGACCAGTTCTAAACAACCCAGACCAGTTCTAAACAACCCAGACCAGTTCTAAACAACCCAGACCAGTTCTAAACAACCCATACCAGTTCTAAACAACCCAGACCAGTTCTAAACAACCCAGACCAGCTCTAAACAACGCAGACCAGTTCTAAACAACCCAGACCAGTTCTAAACAACCCAGACCAGTTCTAAACAACCCAGACCAGTTCTAAACAACCCAGACCAGCTCTAAACAACCCAGCCCAGTTCTGAACAACCCAGACCAGTTCTAAACAGCCCAGCCCAGTTCTAAACAGCCCAGACCAGTTCTAAACAACCCAGACCAGTTCTAAACAGCCCAGACCAGTTCTAAACAACCCAGACCAGTTCTAAACAGCCCAGACCAGTTCTAAACAACCCAGACCAGTTCTAAACAACCCAGCCCAGTTCTGAACAACCCAGACCAGTTCTAAACAACCCAGACCAGTTCTAAACAACCCAGACCAGTTCTGAACAACCCAGACCAGTTCTAAACAACCCAGACCAGTTCTAAACAACCCAGACCAGTTCTAAACAACCCAGACCAGTTCTAAACAACCCAGACCAGTTCTAAACAACCCAGACCAGTTCTAAACAACCCAGACCAGTTCTAAACAACCCAGACCAGCTCTAAACAACGCAGACCAGTTCTAAACAACCCAGACCAGTTCTAAACAACCCAGACCAGTTCTAAACAACCCAGACCAGTTCTAAACAACCCAGACCAGCTCTAAACAACCCAGCCCAGTTCTGAACAACCCAGACCAGTTCTAAACAGCCCAGCCCAGTTCTAAACAGCCCAGACCAGTTCTAAACAACCCAGACCAGTTCTAAACAACGCAGACCAGTTCTAAACAACCCAGACCAGTTCTAAACAACTCAGACCAGTTCTAAACAACCCAGACCAGCTCTAAACAACCCAACCCAGTTCTGAACAACCCAGACCAGTTCTAAACAGCCCAGCCCAGTTCTAAACAGCCCAGACCAGTTCTAAACAACCCAGACCAGTTCTAAACAACCCAGACCAGTTCTAAACAACCCAGACCAGTTCTAAACAGCCCAGCCCAGTTCTAAACAGCCCAGACCAGTTCTAAACAACCCAGACCAGTTCTAAACAGCCCAGCCCAGTTCTAAACAGCCCAGCCCAGTTCTAAACAGCCCAGACCAGTTCTAAACAGCTAGGAAACGAGAAACACTTGTAGGCACCATTGGCAGTGAGAGCACAGCCGCTACAAGGTACGACCTGTCGAAGACAACTCAGGAATTCCAGGGAGACTCCGTCTCCCTGGAATACATAGACCCCCCCTTACGCACATAATCAAGAGATTTTAGCCAAACACCTAGTATAACACCTTTAACACTTAGTATAACACCTTTAACACTTAGTATAACACGTAGTATAACACCTTTAACACTTAGTATAACACCTTTAACACTTAGTATAACACGTAGTATAACACCTTTAACACCTAGTATAACACTTCAAGTTTATAAAATTGCTCACAAACAGTGGCCAGAATATGTTGCTGCCAATTTTGTCAAGGCTGGGAACCAAAGCAGTCATAGTACTAGTATAACACCTAGCATAATATCTAGTATAATACCTAATATAACACCTAGTAAAACAACTATTATAACAGCTAGTATAATACCTTGTCTAACACCTAGTATAACAGCTAGTTTAACACCTAGTAAAACACCTATTATAACACCTTGTATAACACCTAAGATAAACGTGGCTGATACTGCCTAAAACCACTGGTGACGACCTCATTAATATCGGAAACAAGCAAGTCTCCAGCCTAGACGTGACATCTCTGTTTTCTACATCACCCGCAACACTAAGCCATCGATCACCTGCCAGGGGCAAAAAATTAATGGGGGCCTCTCAAGCGTCTTGTTAAGAGGCACGTATGTTCCACCGTCTTATAATAACATGTTCATTTTTCCACTATAATCTACCTTGTCCATAATTACTATCGCATTTGCTTTGTCTGTTTCGTAAGGTGAAGTCCAGGATCTTTCCTTAATTCATGTTATAACTTAACAAATCTTTGAGGACAATTGTTGTTGTAGAGGTATGTGTGCTCACACCTCTACAACAACAATTGTCCTCAAAGATTTGTTAAGTTATACCATGAATTAAGGAAAGATCCTGGACTTCACCTTACGAAACAAAGCAAATGTGATAGTAATTATGGACAAGGTAGATTATAGTGGGAAAATGAGCATGTTATTATAAGACGGTGGAACTTACGTGCCCCTTAAAAGCCAGAGGGACTCTGTGGATAGCACTGATCTATGTCTTGATTTTAACTCTGTGTTTCTGTTTTGAAAATATTCTTTTCAGCAGAATTCGGGGCCTAAGAATGGGTTCACGACTAAGTGATCTGGCTAACCTATACCCGGGGCATCTTCAAGCCCAGACAGTTTCTACCCTCATCTCTTGCTGAGGGCAATTAACTGTCATTTACACAAATGAGGGCAACTGTGATTTACACTGAGGGCAATTAACTGTAATTTACACTGAGAGCAATTAAGTGTTATTTTCATTAATGAGGGCAATTAACTATGACTTAAACAAATGAGGGAAATTAACTGTGACTTCCTTTAATGAGGGCAATTAACTGTGTGACTTCCTTTATTGAGGGCAATTAACTGTGACTTAAACAAATGAGGGCAATTAACTGTGACTTGAATGGGGTCAATTAACTGGCAGTAAGAGTAAGAGCACTTCTCAAAAACTCTTAATTGCCCCAACTAAGCGCGAATCATCATTAAACAAGGTGACCTAGACACAAATGCTCTCTGAGAGAGCACTGCTCTTAACCTTGCAGAGAGTTGCTGTTTACTCTGGTGTACACTGCGGAGAGAGCAGTGTACACTGCGGAGAGAGCAGTGTACACTGCGGAGAGAGCAGTGTACACTGCGGAGAGAGCAGTACTAGAACTTAATACGTAATATTGTATGATCTGTATACCAGAAAGAGAGAATGTATGAGGAAGAGAAGATGGAAGAAGAAACAAGAAGATTAAGGGGGAAGATTGAAGAAGACAGAAGAAGAAACAAGAAGATTAGGGGGGAAGACTGAAGAAAACAGAAGAAGAAACAAGAAGATTGAAGAAGACAGAAGAAACAAGAAGATTAAGGGAGAAGATTGAAGAAGACAGAAGAAGCAACAAGAAAAAACAAGAAGATTGACAGAGAATACTGAAGAAGATCTAGAAGTTGAACAAGAATAATAACAGGAGAGAGAGAGAGAGAGAGAGAGAGAGAGAGAGAGAGAGAGAGAGAGAGAGAGAGAGAGAGAGGGAGAGAGGGAGAGGGGGAGAGAGAGGGAGAGGGAGAGGGGGAGAGAGAGGGAGAGGGAGAGGGGGAGAGAGAGAGAGAAGAGAGGTGGGTGGGTAAGAAAGAACAGAGGCAGGATAACAATGTTCTTCATAACAATGAAGGCAGAAATGTCTTTGTTCAAGGAACAACCACACTCTTCACAACTTATTCTTCCCCTCCCCTCCCCTCCCGCTCACTTCCGACTCCTCTAACCCTCCCTCCCCACTCCTCTCACCCATTCCCCCTCCCCACCCCACTCCCCTCTCTCCTCCCCACTCCTCTCTTCTCCCTACTCCTCTCCACCTCTCTTCTCTTTCTACCCTCATTCTCTATTTCTCTTCTCTCTCTTCAGCGATATCCTCATAGCTCTAATGAAGTCAGGAGTCAAGGAATAACAAGAGGGGATCAAGGAATAGCAAGAGGGGATCAAGGAATAGCAAGAGGGGATCAAGGAATAGCAAGAGGGGATCAAGGAATAGCAAGAGGGAATCAAGGAATAGCAAGAGGGGATCAAGGAATAGCAAGAGGGGATCAAGGAATAGCAAGAGGGGATCAAGGAATAGCAAGAGGGAATCAAGGAATAGCAAGAGGGGATCAAGGAATAGCAAGAGGGGATCAAGGAATAGCAAGAGGAATCAAGGAATAGCAAGAGGGATCAAGGAATAGCAAGAGGGATCAAGGAATAGCAAGAGGGATCAAGGAATAGCAAGAGGGATCAAGGAATAGCAAGAGGGGATCAAGGAATAGCAAGAGGGGATCAAGGAATAGCAAGAGGGATCAAGGAATAGCAAGAGGGGATCAAGGAATAGCAAGAGGGAATCAAGAAATAGCAAGAGGGGATCAAGGAATAGCAAGAGGGGATCAAGGAATAGCAAGAGGGGATCAAGGAATAGCAAGAGGGGATCAAGGAATAGCAAGAGGGAATCAAGAAATAGCAAGAGGGGATCAAGGAATAGCAAGAGGGGATCAAGGAATAGCAAGAGGGGATCAAGGAACAGCAAGAGGGGATCAATGAATAACAAGAAGGGATCAAGGAACAGCAAGAGGGGATCAATGAATAACAAGAAAGGATCAAGGAATAGCAAGAGGGGATCAAGGAATAGCAAGAGGGGATCAAGGAATAGCAAGAGGGGATCAAGGAATAACAAGAAGGGATCAAGGAATAGCAAGAGGGAATCAAGAAATAGCGAGAGGGGATCAAGGAATAGCAAGAGGGGATCAAGGAATAACAAGAGGGGATCAAGGAACAGCAAGAGGGGATCAAAGAATAACAAGAGGGGATCAAGGAATAACAAGAAAGGATCAAGGAATAGCAAGAGGGGATCAAGGAATAGCAAGAGGGGATCAAGTAATAGCAAGAGGGAATCAAGGAATAGCAAGAGGGGATCAAGGAATAGCAAGAGGGGATCAAGGAATAGCAAAGAAGGAATCAAGGAATAGCAAGAGAGAATCAAGGAATAACAAAAGAGGATCAAGGCATAACAAAAGAGGATCAAGGCATAACAAAAGGGGATCAAAGTATAACAAAAGAGGATCAAGGCAAACAAAAGAGGATCAAGGCATAACAAAAAAAAGGATAAAGGCATAACAAAAGAGGATCAAGCAAAAACAAAAGAGGATCAAGCTAAAACAAAAGGGTTCAGGATAAGCAGTGTAGTAATATTACGCGCCTTTAGACTCGTAAAAAGAAACGAGTGTGGAAGGGAGAGGGGAGGGGAGAGGGAGGGGTGAGGGGAGGGGAGAGGGAGAGGGGAGAGGGAGAGAGGAGAGTGGAGGGGAGAGGGAGAGGGGAAGAGAAGAAAGAGGAGAAAGTGGGGGGGGAAGAGAAACCGATAAAGCGTCGAAGAGAATTTGCATTCCATTGAGGAAATTCCCCAGTAAAAGTTGTGGTAGTGATGGTGGTTGTGGTAGTAATGGTAGTAGTAGTAGTGGTAGTGATAGTGGTAGCAGTAGTGGAAGTGGTAGTAGTGGTAGTGGTGGTAGTGACGGTAGTAGTAGTGGTAGTGGTAGTAGTGGTACTGGTGGTAGTGGTAGTAGTGGTGGTAGTGGTAGTGGTGGTAGTGGTGGTAGTAGTGGTAGTGGTAGTAGTGGTAGTGGAAGTAGTGGTAGCAGTGGTGGTAATGGTAGTAGTGGTAGTGGTGGTAGTGGTAGTAGTAGTGACAGTGGTGGGAGTAGTGGTAGTGGCAGTAGTGGTAGTGGCAGTGGTGGTAGTGGCAGTGGCAGTGGTGGTAGTGGTAGTGGCAGTGGTGGTAGTGGTAGTTTTGGTAGTGGTAGTAGTGGTAGTGGCAGTGGTGGTAGTGGTAGTAGTGGTAGTGACAGTGGTGGTAATAGTGGTGGTAGTGGTAGTAGTGGTAGTGGTAGTGACAGTGGTGGTAGTGGTAATAGTGGCAGTGGTGGTAGTGGTAGTGGTGGTAGTGGTAGTAGTGGTGGTGGTAGTGGTAGTGACAGTGGTGGTAGTGGTAGTAGTAGTATTAGTGGTAGTGGTGGTGGTAGTGGTGGTGGTAGTGGTAGTGGTGGTAGTGGTAGTGACAGTGGTGGTAGTGGTAGTGGTGGTTGTGGTAGCAGTGGTAGTGGTAGTGGTTGTAGTGACAGTGGTTGTAGTGGTGGTGGTAGTGGTAGTGACAGTGGTGGTAGTGGTAGTGGTGGTTGTGGTAGCAGTGGTAGTGGTAGTGACAGTGGTGGTAGTGGTAGTGGTGGTTGTGGTAGCAGTGGTAGTGGTAGTGGTTGTAGTGACAGTGGTTGTAGTGGTGGTGGTAGTGGTAGTGACAGTGGTGGTAGTGGTAGTGGTGGTTGTGGTAGCAGTGGTAGTGGTAGTGACAGTGGTGGTAGTGGTAGTGGTGGTTGTGGTAGCAGTGGTAGTGGTAGTGACAGTGGTGGTAGTGGTAGTGGTGGTTGTGGTAGCAGTGGTAGTGGTAGTGACAGTGGTGGTAGTGGTGGTAGAGGCTTCAACATTCACATGTCTTACATGATACACATCAGTACAGACTGGTCACGTTACCTGTCTCTCCCAGCGGGTATACCCCCCCCCCCCACCCCACTCCGTGTGTGTGTGTGTGTGTGTGTACATAGTGATATACACAGACTGATTCACACACACACTCTCTCACGCACACACACATACACACACAGGGAGAGAGTGTACCTAGTAGCGACCAGTGAAGAGGCAGGGCCAGGAGCTATGATTCGACCCCTGCAACCACAATTATGTGTGTACAATTAGGTGAGTACACACACACACACACACGACTGGTGTCCCCAAAAATAGAAGGAAATGATTAATTCAGAATATTTTCTGAGGTATGAATATTGTATTTAATTTATTAAGAAATACAGTAACACAACAATACAGTGTTGTTGTTGTTGTTGTTGTTGACACACAACATAACAGATGGTAGACAGTGTTAGCACTGCTGTACTTATACCTGCACACCAGTGGAAGGAAGGATGGTGTGACATGTTAAGAGTATGTCACACACCCACATAGTCATGCCTTCCGACCAGTGAACCAGGTGGTAAGAGTATGTCACACACCCACATAGTCATGCCTTCCGACCAGTGAACCAGGTGCTAAGAGTATGTCACACACCCACATAGTCATGCCTCCCGACCAGTGAACCAGGTGTTAAGGGTTTAACAACCAGGGGCCCCGTCGTTATACCAGTACCCTGGTTCAACCAGCCAATCACAAGGAAGCCTGCCAAATCTGTGACGCGATGTGGTACACTCGTGAAGCACCTCTGGCAGACTTACCTTCCCTGCTGGTCGCTACGCTTCTCACCGTGTCTTGTGCTCGCATTTGTCACATTGTACATAGTTGTAAATACTGTACGTACGCTATATACACTGCAACTACCAGCATATTTTGAAGGAAATACAATCATTTATTCTCTCTGCTGCCTTTTTGTTCCTTCCTAACTGGTGACGGTGCTAGAGCAAGGAGCACAGGTCAGTAGTCTACGCCTGTGTGCGTAATAGATAAGGTGACTAAAACTGAGCAACTTCGGGTAACACAAGGAGGATCGGTAGGGAAATTAATAAGAAAAATACCACTTTAAACAATGAAATAGAAGATTGAAAGTTCTCCTTACTGCAAGTGTGGAAGATATTAAGTTAGAAGCCGAGGTAATGAAGAGGAGAGAGAGGGAGGGAGAGAAGAGGGAGGGAGGGAGAGAGGGAGGGAGAGAGGGAGGGAAAAAGGGAGAGAGGGAGGGAGAGAGAGAGGGAGGGAGATCAGGATTTATCTATAAATAAGAATACTGAGTAGGAAGTTAAAGGAAAATTAAGGATTTCATACATACACGCATAATATACACCACACGCATACACGATATACACACCACACTACACACACACCTACCTCAAGGTATACATACACCTCACAGTATACACACACACACCTCACAGTATACACACATACACCTCACAGTATACACACATACACCTCACAGTATACACACATACACCTCACAGTATACACACATACACCTCACAGTATACACACATACACCTACAGTATACACACATACACCTCACAGTATACACACATACACCTCACAGTATACACACACATACACCTCACAGTATACACACATACACCTCACAGTATACACACATACACCTCACAGTATACACACATACACCTCACAGTATACACACATACACCTCACAGTATACACACATACACCTCACAGTATACACACATACACCTCACAGTATACACACACATACACCTCACAGTATACACACATACACCTCACAGTATACACACACATACACCTCACAGTATACACACATACACCTCACAGTATACACACATACACCTCACAGTATACACACATACACCTCACAGTATACACACACACACCTCACAGTATACACACATACACCTCACAGTATACACACATACACCTCACAGTATACACACACACACCTCACAGTATACACACACATACACCTCACAGTATACACACACACACCTCACAGTATACACACATACACCTCACAGTATACACACATACACCTCACAGTATACACACATACACCTCACAGTATACACACATACACCTCACAGTATACACACAACACCTCACAGTATACACACATACACCTCACAGTATACACACATACACCTCACAGTATACACACATACACCTCACAGTATACACACATACACCTCACAGTATACACACATACACCTCACAGTATACACACATACACCTCACAGTATACACACATACACCTCACAGTATACACACATACACCTCACAGTATACACACATACACCTCACAGTATACACACATACACCTCACAGTATACACACATACACCTCACAGTATACACACATACACCTCACAGTATACACACATACACCTCACAGTATACACACATACACCTCACAGTATACACACATACACCTCACAGTATACACATACACCTCACAGTATCACATACACCTCACAGTATACACACACACACCTCACAGTATACACACATACACCTCACAGTATACACAATACACCTCACAGTATACACACATACACCTCACAGTATACACACATACACCTCACAGTATACACACATACACCTCACAGTATACACACATACACCTCACAGTATACACACATACACCTCACAGTATACACACATACACCTCACAGTATACACACATACACCTCACAGTATACACACATACACCTCACAGTATACACACATACACCTCACAGTATACACACATACACCTCACAGTATACACACACATACACCTCACAGTATACACACATACACCTCACAGTATACACACATACACCTCACAGTATACACACATACACCTCACAGTATACACACATACACCTCACAGTATACACACATACACCTCACAGTATACACACACACACCTCACAGTATACACACATACACCTCACAGTATACACACATACACCTCACAGTATACACACAACACCTCACAGTATACACACATACACCTCACAGTATACACACATACACCTCACAGTATACACACATACACCTCACAGTATACACACATACACCTCACAGTATCACACACACACCTCACAGTATACACACATACACCTCACAGTATACACACATACACCTCACAGTATACACACATACACCTCACAGTACACACACATACACCTCACAGTATACACACATACACCTCACAGTATACACACATACACCTCACAGTATACACACATACACCTCACAGTATACACACATACACCTCACAGTATACACACACACACCTCACAGTATACACACATACACCTCACAGTATACACACATACACCTCACAGTATACACACATACACCTCACAGTATACACACATACACCTCACAGTATACACACATACACCTCACAGTATACACACATACATCTCACAGTATACACACACACACCTCACAGTATACACACACATACACCTCACAGTATACACACATACATCTCACAGTATACACACACACACCTCACAGTATACACACACATACACCTCACAGTATACACACATACACCTCACAGTATACACACATACACCTCACAGTATACACACATACACCTCACAGTATACACACATACACCTCACAGTATACACACATACACCTCACAGTATACACACATACATCTCACAGTATACACACACACCTCACAGTATACACACACATACACCTCACAGTATACACACATACATCTCACAGTATACACACACACACCTCACAGTATACACACACATACACCTCACAGTATACACACATACACCTCACAGTATACACACATACACCTCACAGTATACACACATACACCTCACAGTGTATACACACTAACTACAGCATCATAAAACCAAAACAATTCATTTTACAGCCGAATAAACTGACTTCTCCTGTACTAGCATTATTGAATTTATTTCTAAATTTACTCTTAAATAATATACAAGAACGACATTTGCTTTGAATTCAAAATTATTTGAAAAAAAAATGCATCAAAATTCAGATTTTTTTTTTTACGTTACACTCCATTTAAAAAAAATAATTGTCGGTATTTTATTCCGAATTTTTTATTCAATTTTTTTTCGATTTTTTTTTTTGAAAAACTGAATACATCAGTCTTTTTTTCAATATACATTTTAGGGGTATTTTTTGTGAGTGCAAAAAATTGGAAGAAACTCAAATTTTCTGACACTGGAACAATTCTGACACTCTGGAACAAATATATTGTCATTGGAACAATTCTGACACTGGAACAAATATACTGACACACTGGAACAAGTATACTCTCACTGCAACAAATATACTGACACACTGGAACAAGTATACTGTCACTGGAACAATTCTGACACACTGGAACAAATATACTGACACACTGGAACAAGTATACTCTCACTGGAACAAATATTCTGACACACTGGAACAAGTATACTCTCACTGGAACAAATATACTGACACACTGGAATAAGTATACTCTCACTGGAACAAATATACTGACACACTGGAACAAATATACTAATACAGTGGAACAAGTATACTGTCACTGGAACAATTATCACACACTTGAACAAATATACTGACACACTGGAACAGGTATACTGTCACTGGAACAATTCTGATACACTGGAACAAATATACCGTGGAACAAATATTCATAGTAGAACAAACACGCTATTAAAATCAGTCTCTTGTTTCTAAATCAATGACTGGTATAGAATTTGACACCTCCCCCCCCTCCCCCCAGCCTGGAGGTCCCGGTCAAGAGTCAAGAGCATTGACTGGGATTGTATTAATTTTACTTTCGTGGGGGATGCGCTAAACCTGTAGGGATCATTTAACGCATGGGACATGGAGGTCGAGGGAGAGGTGTTGGGGAGGTCGAGGGAGAGGTGGTGGGGGAGGACGAGGGAGAGGTGGTGGGGAAGGTCGAGGAGAGGTGGTGGGGAAGGTCGAGGGAAGGTGGTGGGGAGGTCGAGGGAGAGGTGGTGGGGGAGGACGAGGGAGAGGTGGTGGGGAAGGTCGAGGGAGAGGTGGTGGGGAAGGTCGAGGGAGAGGTGGTGGGGGAGGTCGAGGGAGAGGTGATGGAGAGGTCGAGTGAGAGGTGGTGGAGGTCGAGTGACAGGTGGTGGGGGAGGTCGAGGGAGAGGTGGTGGGGAGGTCGAGGGAGAGGTGGTGGGGAGGTCGAGTGAGAGGTGGTGGAGAGGTCGAGTGAGAGGTGGTGGGGAGGTCGAGGAAGAGGTGGTAGAGAGGTCGAGGGGGAGGTGTTGGGGAGGTCGAGTGAGAATTGGTGGAGAAGTCGAGGGAGAGGTGTTGAGGAGGTCGAGTGAGAGGTGGTGGAGAGGTCGAGGGAGAGGAGATGGAAAGGTGTTGGGGAGGTCGAGTGAGTGATGGAAAGGTCGAGGGAGAGGAGGTGGAGAGGTCGAGGGAGAAGTGTTGGGGGGTCGAAGGAGAGGTCGAGGGAGAGGTGGTGGAGAGGTCGAGTGAGACATGATGGGGAGATCGAGGAAGAGATGTTGGAGAGGTCGAGTGAGAGGTGGTGGAGAGATCAAGTGAGAGGTGGTGGAGAGGTCGAGGGAGAGGTGGTGGAGAGATCAAGTGAGAGGTGGTGGAGAGGTCGAGGGAGAGGTGGTGGAGAGGTCAAGGGCGAGATGTTGGGGAGGTCGAGGGAGAGGTGGTGGAGAGGTCGAGGGAGAGATGGTGGGGAGGTCGAGGGAGAGATGTTGGAGAGGTCGAGTGAGAGGTGGTGGAGAGGTCGAGGGAGAGGTGGTGGGGGGGTCGAAGGAGAGATGTTGGAGAGGTCGAGGGAGAGGTGGTGGAGAGGTCGAGTGAGAGGTGGTGGAGAGGTCAAGGGAGAGATGTTGGAGAGGTCGAGGGAGAGGTGGTGGAGAGGTCGAGGGAGAGGTGGGGGGAAGGTCGAGGGAGAGATGTTGGAGAGGTCGAGTGAGAGGTGGTGGAGAGGTCGAGGGAGAGGTGGTGGAGAGGTCGAGGTAGAGGTGGTGGAGAGGTCGAGGGAGAGGAGGTGGAGAGGTCGAGGGAGAGGAGGTGGAGAGGTCGAAGGAGAGGAGGTGGAGAGGTCGAGGGAGAGAGGTGGAGAGGTCGAGGGAGAGATGTTGGAGAGGTCGAGTGAGAGGTGGTGGAGAGGTCGAGGGAGAGGAGGTGGAGAGGTCGAGGGAGAGGAGGTGGAGAGGTCGAGGGAGAGGAGGTGGAGAGGTCGATGGAGAGGAGGTGGAGAGGTCGAGGGAGAGGAGGTGGAGAGGTCGAGGGAGAGGAGGTGGAGAGGTCGAGGAAGAGGTGGTGAGGTCTAGGGAGAGGTGGTGGAGAGGTCGAGGGAGAGGTGGTGGAGAGGTCGAGGGAGAGGTGGTGGAGAGGTCGAGGGAGAGGTGGTGGAGAGGTCGAGGAAGAGGTGGTGGAGAGGTCGAGGGAGAGGTGGTGGAGAGGTCGAGGGAGAGGTGGTGGAGAGGTCGAGGAGGGAAGGTGGTGGAGTGGTCGAGGGAG
Source organism: Cherax destructor (assembly GCA_009830355.1). Lineage (NCBI taxonomy): Eukaryota > Metazoa > Arthropoda > Malacostraca > Decapoda > Parastacidae > Cherax > Cherax destructor. Next base: position 181,017 of record WNWK01001814.1, read on the forward strand.
AGGTGGTGGAGAGGTCTAGGGAGAGGAGGTGGAGAGGTCGAGGGAGAGGAGGTGGAGAGGTCGAGATGTCATATGATTAATTCTCCTCTGAAATGTGATTATTTACACACGTGTGCGGAGGGAGGGAGGGAGGGAGGGAGGATGGAGGAGGGATGGAGGGAGGGAGGGAGGGAGGGAGGGAAGGTAGGAAGGAGGGAGGGAGGGAGGAAGGGAAGGAGGGAGGGAAGGTAGGAAGGAGGAGGGAGGGAAGGTAGGAAGGAGGGAGGGAGGGAGGAAGGGAAGGAGGGAGGGAGGGAGGGAAGGTTGGAGGGAGGGAGGGAAGGATGGAGGGAGGGAGGGAGAGAAGGTAGGAAGGAGGGAGGAAGGGAGGAAGGAAGGAGGGAAGGTAGGAAGGAGGGAGGGAGGTAGGGAGGAAGGGAAGGAGGGAGGGAGGGAGCGAAGGTAGGAAGGAGGGAGGGAGGGAAGAAATGAGGGAAGCAAGAACTGGAAGGTTCCTACAGGTCCTAACCGGCACCAACAGTTCTGGTCATAGTATTACAGAATGGACATTAATGCACTGGAAAACGTACAGAGGAGGATGACAAAGTTGATCCCATGTATCAGAAATCTTTCCAACGAAAATAGACTTGAGGGCCCTGAATCTGCACAGACTTGAGGGCCCTGAATCTGCACAGACTTGAGGGCCCTGAATCTGCACAGACTTGAGGGCCCTGAATCTGCACAGACTTGAGGGCCCTGAATCTGCACAGACTTGAGGGCCCTGAATCTGCACAGACTTGAGGGCCCTGAATCTGCACAGACTTGAGGGCCCTGAATCTGCACAGACTTGAGGGCCCTGAATCTGCACAGACTTGAGGGCCCTGAATCTGCACAGACTTGAGGGCCCTGAATCTGCACTCTCCGAAAAGGTGAAGAATTAAGGGGTGGATATGAATAAGGTGTATAAATGGAAGACAGGAATAAAGAGTTGTAAATAACGTGCTAAAAATATCTAACCAAGAGAGGACTGGCAGCAATACCTGGAGTATACTTGTAGGGTGTACTGGGGGTTCACGCCCCCGCGGCCCAGTTCATCACCATGGGTTCAAGTTGGAACAAAAATAGAGTTGTGGATGAGTGGAACACACTCAACTATAGCAGCACTGAAGCTAAAACCTTGTGTAGCTTTCAAAATAAATTAGACAAGCACATGAGTGGGTGTGGGTGGAGTTGAACTTACCCAACACGAGCCAATAGGACTGCTGCAGTGTTTTTTTTATGTTCCTCTGTAATTATAAACATGGCCTTAGTCGTGAGAAAACTGTTAAGTGTATCACAGGGGCACGAGGCTCACTGTCACACCAGTAAACAGTAGCCATGGGCGAGATGTGACCCCGCACGAGGCTCACTGTCACACCAGTAAACAGTAGCCATGGGCGAGGTGTGACCCCGCACGAGCCTCACTGTCACACCAGTAAACAGTAGCCATGGGCGAGGTGTGACCCGCACGAGCCTCACTGTCACACCAGTAAACAGTAGCCATGGGCGAGGTGTGACCCCGCACGAGCCTCACTGTCACACCAGTAAACAGTAGCCATGGGCGAGGTGTGACCCCGCACGAGGCTCACTGTCACACCAGTAAACAGTAGCCATGGGCGAGGTGTGACCCCGCACGAGCCTCACTGTCACACCAGTAAACAGTAGCCATGGGCGAGATGTGACCCCGCACGAGGCTCACTGTCACACCAGTAAACAGTAGCCATGGGCGAGGTGTGACCCGCACGAGGCTCACTGTCACACCAGTAAACAGTAGCCATGGGCGAGGTGTGACCCCGCACGAGCCTCACTGTCACACCAGTAAACAGTAGCCATGGGCGAGATGTGACCCCGCACGAGGCTCACTGTCACACCAGTAAACAGTAGCCATGGGCGAGATGTGACCCCGCACGAGGCTCACTGTCACACCAGTAAACAGTAGCCATGGGCGAGGTGTGACCCCGCACGAGCCTCACTGTCACACCAGTAAACAGTAGCCATGGGCGAGGTGTGACCCCGCACGAGCCTCAACGGACACTAAATATCTAATGGTTATAACTATGACCATAATTTTAAAGGGGTGGACTGATAATCCAGTGGATTGAAACACTCGTCCAGTTTCCTGACAAACCTAACCTAACATCAACTGACATGTATGCCCGATCCTCCCTTTAATGGTACTCAACACGATTGCTTCTTATTCCTCAGGCACTACATGACCCCTACGAGTTTAGTGCCTACTCCCAGAATTAAATAAAATCAGTAGCACACGCATCAGTAATCGCTTTGTCAGCAAAATTAAAAATATATTTAACCACAGGAATTTGTGTGAGGAACAAAGAAGCCGCCCAACACTACTCGGTATAGAAATAATCTCAGCATTCTTATGAACATTACAGTAATAGACAGAACCCCGTCACTGGGACGTCTACATTATGATGTTTAATGAGAGCCAATGCCAGCCACAGCAATCAGGCGCCCAGCTGAGATTGGCTCTGTCACTGCCATGAACCATGTCTGACTCACCTCATCAACAGTCCCTTCAATAGAGGAATCAGGAAATGTTGCAGAATTAGACACAGGTGCAACATCTGGGTAGCTTTATTTGTAGATGTTTCGCCAGTCAATGGCTTTATCAATACAAGGATATAATGTGAAGAATTATATACAAAAGATGAGGTAATCAGTCCCTGGTAAAGAGCACCGTACGGTGCTCTTTACCAGGGGGAAGAAATACAATTGGAGGGGACAAACAGTAACCCCCAAGTTGTACGTTCAGTGCTCGTTTCGCCCACACTTCTTGATGCCCCAAAATAAATTTCTTGAATCAGCCAGTGTTCGCTACAAAGGCACATAAGTAGTCAGTAGGTTCTGTGTCCCGTGTGTCATGAAGAGCTCAGACGTGGATGCTAATGACGCTGTAATGGAGCCTCTGGTGGGCCAGCTGGGACCCCAGGTGGGCCAGCAGGGAACCCAGGTGGGCCAGCAGGGACCCAAGGTGCGCTGTGTACCTTGTATCATATGCAGTGTACCCTGGGCTGGGTACTGTGTAGAGTGTACCTAGCCGTGTACCGCTTTCCTGATCACTGTTCAAGTAACATGAGAGGTAACACCCTCGTCAAGCGAGTGTGGAACATGGTAGTAGGTTTGTAGACAGCAACCACGAACGTAGGTACTACCCTCCTGTCATGTAAATGTCAAACATGGTAGTAAGCTGGTAGACAGCAACCACGAAGGTAGGTAAGCTGGTAGACAGCAACCACGAAGGTAGGTAAGCTGGTAGACAGCAACCACGAAGGGAGGTAAGCTGGTAGACAGCAACCACGAAGGGAGGTAAGCTGGTAGACAGCAACCACGAAGGGAGGTAAGCTGGTAGACAGCAACCACGAAGGGAGGTAAGCTGGTAGACAGCAACCACGAAGGGAGGTAAGCTGGTAGACAGCAACCACGAAGGGAGGTACTACCCTCCTGTCATGTGACTGTTATTTAAACAAGATCAAATGTTGGAAATAAATTCTCACTATAAAATGTACCTGCGGTTCTCTTAACCAGCCGCAAGCAGACTGACCAGAGCCACCTGTCACCAGACCTTAGAATGGTCTGGTGACAGTGCTGCGGCATTCTGACCTGTCGCTGGAGGGTTGGCTGGATTATCTGGTTAACTCATTCGTGTAATCCTCCCCTCCAGGAAGACCTCTCAGGCCGACAGCTGGTTCACATCACACTGGCAACCTGTTTTGGTTCATTATGAATGTTCGCTCACTGTTAGTAGTCAAAAGTACTTACTGCATATTTTATCCTCTGTTTGTGAATGAAATGACCTGTGTTGACTATTCACAGTATTTATCCATTGCCAGTCGTTCATTACGACTTATTTTGGGATTTTTGGTCTATCTGGCCTTAAGAGGTATACCTGGAGGGGCTTTCCTGGAGGGCATATACCTGAAGGGTGTTCCTGGAGGATGTATACCTGGAGGGTGTATACCTGGAGGGTGTTCCTGGAGGATGTATACCTGGAGGGTATATACCTGGAGGGTGTTCCTGGAGGGTATTCCTAGAGGGTGTTCCTAGAGGGTGTTCCTAGAGAGTGTTCCTAGAGGGTGTTCCTAGAGGGTGTTCCTAGAAGGTGTTCCTGGATGGTGTTCCTGGATGGTGTTCCTGGAGGGTGTTTCTAGTGGGTGTTCCTAGAGGGTGTTCCTAGGGGGTGCTCATAGAGGGTGTTCCTGCAGGGTGTTCCTAGAGGGTGTTCCTGAAGGGTGTTCCTGGAGGTGTCCCTAAAGGGTGTGCCTAGAGGATGTTCTTAGAGGGTGTTCCTAGAGGAGGATGTTCCTAGAAGATGTTCCAGGAGGGTGTTCCTAGAGGGTGTTCCTAGAGGGTGTTCCTAGAGGATGTTCCTAGAGGGTGTTCCTAGAGGGCGTTCCTAGGGGGTGCTCCTAGAGGGTGTTCCTAGAGGGTGTTCCTAGAGGGTGTTCCTAGAGGGTGTTCCTAGAGGGTGTTCCTAGAGGGTGTTCCTAGAGGGTGTTCCTAGAGGGTGTGCCTAGAGGATGTTCCTAGAGGATGTTCCTGGAGGGTGTTCCTAGAGGGTGTTCCTAGGGGGTGCTCCTAGAGGGTGTTCCTGGAGGTGTCCCTAAAGGGTGTGCCTAGAGGATGTTCCTAGAGGATGTTCCTAGAGGAGGATGTTCCTAATGAGTGTTCCTAGAGGGTGTTCCTGAAGGGTGTTCCTTGAGGATGCTCCGGGGGTCACCGCCCCCGCGGCCTGGTCCATGACCAGGTATGAGAGATGTACCATGGTAGCCTCTGGGGCTGTGGAATGACACACAGGGGGTCACAGTTAGTGCCGCTGGTTGTCAATCATCCCGTTATAAGCTCCGTGGCTGTGTGGTTACAGCTCTCGGTCTGACAAGAACACCAGGACTACAACAGTGCCGTTGGAAGTATTGTAAGGTTGGCACCACTGTAAGGTTGTGGTTGGCACTATTGTAGGTAGTGGTTGGAACTATTGTAAGGTAGTGGTTGGCACTATTGTAAGGTAGTGGTTGACACTACTGTAAGGTCGTGGTTGGCACTATTGTAGGTAGTGGTTGGAACTATTGTAAGGTAGTGGTTGGCACTATTGTAAGGTAGTGGTTGGCACTACTGTAAGGCAATGGTTGTCAGTGTTAAGAGCCAGGTAAGGACTGACCACTGGCTTACCCCTCGGTCTCAGTGGTGTGAGAGGGAACACTGTGGCGTCTTGAGAGCGTCAATACGCATGCAGGAAGTAGGTGCCTTACGCCCAGTGCCTATGTGTTGACACCTTGTGTCGAGTTCCTGACTGCTGCTGGTGCCAGGTGTCAACCCGTGGGTACATATGAACATTTTCTGGCACTGAACGAAAGTATGTGTAACTTTCAAATGTGCACACACACACACACACACACACACACACACACACACACACACACACACACTTCCGGGGAAGACAGTTTAAATTACTGTATTTATGAAACGTCAATTAAGGTGTGGTTATCAGCGTGAAGGGTCTCTCACTGGTGGTGATAAATGAGTGTATCAAGGCGGACTGTGCCTCCTGTCTCCTCACCTCTCCCTGCCACTGCCTGAGCTACCCTGCCACTGCCTGAGCTACCCTGGTACTACCTGAGCTACTCTGGCACTACCTGAGCTACCCTGGCACTGCCTGAGCTACCCTGCCACTGCCTGAGCTACTCTGGTACTACCTGAGCTACCCTGGCACTGCCTGAGGTAACCTGCCACTGTCTGAGCTACCCTGGTACTACCTGAGCTACCCTGGCACTGCCTGACCTACCCTGGTACTACCTGAGCTACCCTGGCACTGCCTGAGTTACCCTGGTACTACCTGAGCTACCCTGGTACTACCTGAGCTACCCTGGTACTACCTGAGCTACTCTGGCACTACCTGAGCTACCCTGCCACTGCCTGAGCTACCCTGCCACTGTCTGAGCTACCTTGGTACTACCTGAGCTACCCTGCCACTGCCTGAGCTACCCTGCCACTGCCTGAGCTACCCTGGTACTACCTGAGTTACCCTGCCACTGCCTGAGTTACCCTGGTACTACCTGAGCTACCCTGGCACTACCTGAGCTACCCTGGCACTACCTGAGCTACCCTGCCACTGCCTGAGCTACCCTGGTACTACCTGAGCTACCCTGGCACTACCTGAGCTACCTTGGCACTACCTGAGCTACCCTGGCACTCATCTATTACTGCTACACTCTCAGTACCTTGTCACTCATTTCTTTGATGCCAATGCTGAGAAAATCTTAGGAAACAAGATTACCTGGAAGTTACTTGGATACGATTTCAGTGTCACTGTTCAGGCGGCCCGGTCAGAGACCAGGCCTTCCAGATGCTGGCCTGATTATCTAGACTTTTGGTGCCAGCTTCCTGCACACGGACCAACGTATGCACCACAGTCAGGCTGATCAGGAACTGATTTGAAGAACTTATCCAGTTCCCTCTTGAAGACAGTCAGTGGTCTGTTGGTAATTCCCTTTATGTATTGTGGGAAAAATGAAGAGTATTGGGCTCATTACACTTATTAGCTTCTTTTCCCTGTGTACCCGTGCCCCTGCGTTTTACTGGGAGCATTTTGAAACGTCAATCAAGCCTCTAGCTATCATATGGAGTGATTTCAGTGTTCAGATTTGGGACTAGTCCCACCAGAAGTTTCCAGGTATAAATTATATTTCCCATTTCAGCAATTTATCTTGCTTAGAAGGTAGTTGTTAGTGTACAGCAGTACTCCAGCCTAGAGAGAACATGTGACTATGAGAAAATTCACTGGCTTGGCATCTCTTGTTTTGAATGTTCTAGTTATCCACCCTGGAACAATTTACAACCTACAGTATAGTTGATGAAACAATTCATAACCCACAATACTGTGGGAATTTCTAGACACATGTATATACACCCACCCACCCACCCACACACACACACACAGGACAGGAGGCTTAGGGAAGACATGATAACGACATACAAAATACTGTGAGCAATTGACAAGGTGGACAGAGACAGGATGTTCCAGAGATGGGACACAGAAACAAGGGGCCACAACTGGAAGTTGAAGACTCAGATGAGTCAAAGAGATGTTAGTAAGTATTTCTTTAGTCACAGAGTTGTCAGGGAGTGAAACAACCTGGAGAGTGATGTAGTGGAGGCAGGAACCATGCATAATTTTAAGACGAGGTTTGATAAAATTCATGGAACAGGGACATAGAGGACCTTGTAGCGATCAGTGAAGAGGCGGAGCCAGGAGCTATGAATCGACACCTGCAACCACAAATAGGTGAGTACAAACAGGTGAGTACACACACACACACACACACACACACACACACACACATCCACACCTAGATAGGAATGGAATACATGACAACTAACAGGCTTCAGCGAAGGGAAATCCTGCATCACAAACCTACTGGAGTTCTATGACAAGGTAACAGAAGTAAGAAAGGGAGGGAGTGTCAAAGTGGGTGCATGTGTCGAGTGGGGTTCCACAAGGGTTGCTCCTAGGTCCGGTGCTGTTTCTTGTATATGTGACTGACATGACGGAAGGTATAGAGTCAGAGGTGTCTCTGTTCGCAGACGATGCGAAACTAATGAGGAGAATACAAGCGAACAAGGATCAGGTAAGCTTGCAAGGGGATCTGAACAGGTTGCAAGCCTGATCTGACAAATGCCTCCTGGAGTTTTACCCCAGCAAGTGCAAAGTTATGAAGCTTGGGGAAGGAAAAAGAAGACCGCAGACGGAGTACAGCCTAAGAAGTCAAAGTCTGCAAAACTCACTCAAGGAAAAGGATCTTGGAGTGAGCATCATACCGAGCTCATACGGGCGCCTGGCAAACCTGAGAATAGCGTTTCGACATCTCTGTAGCGTCACGACACTGTACACCAGGTTAATCACGTCAAGAAATTAGGGAAAGTGCAAAGGTTTTCAACAAGACTAATCCCGGAGATAAGGGGTTTGTCCAATGAGGAAAGGTTAAGGGAACTCAACCTGACAACGCTGGAAGACAGGAGGATTAGGGAGGACATAATAACAACATATAAAATGCAGAGAGGAATTGACAGGGTGGACAGAGACAGGATGTTCCAGAGATGGGACACAGAAACAAGGGGTCACAACTAAAAGTTGAATACTCAGATGAGTCACAGTGATGTTAGGAAGTATTTCTTCAGCCATAGAGTTGTCAGGAAGTGGAACAATCTGGAAAGTGATGTAGTGGAGGCAGGATCCATACACAGCTTTAAGAAGAGGTATGACAAAGCTCATGGAGCAGGGAGAGAGTGGACCTAACAGCGATCAGTGAAGAGGCGGGGCAAGGAGCTATGATTCGACCCCTGCCATCACAAATAGGTGAGTACACCCACACACACACCCACACCCACCCACACACACACACACACACACACACAGCGTTCCGTTACCTTAGCAAGGAATCGTTCAAGACACTGTACACCGTGTACGTCAGGCCCATACTAAAGTATGCAGCACCAGTCTGGAACCCACACCTGGTCAAGCACGTCAAGAAATTAGAGAAAGTGCAAAGGTTTGAGACAAGGCTAGTTCCACAACTCAGGGGACTGCCCTATGAAGAAAGGTTGAGGGAAATAGGACTAACAACACTGGAGGACAGAAGGGTTAGAGGAGACATGATAACGACATACAAAATACTGCGGGGAATCGACAAGGTAGATAGTGACAGGATGTTCCAGAGAGGGAACACAGGAACAAGGGGGCACAACTGGAAGCTGAAGACTCAGATGAGTCAAAGGGATGTTAGGAAGCATTTCTTCAGCCATAGAGTAGTCAGGAAGTGGAATAGTCTAGCGAACGATATAGTGGAGGCAGGAACCATACATAGTTTTAAGACAAGGTATGATAAAGCTCATGGAGCAGGGAGAGCAGAGACCCAGTAGCGGACAGCGAAGAGGCGGGACCAGAGAGAGAGGAGAGGATGAACCAGCGAGACTGGACCTAATATTCACCTTGAGTAGTGCAGATATTGAGGACATCACATACGAAGGACCCCTTGGGGCCAGTGATCATGTGGTTCTAAGCTTCGAATACACAGTAGAGTTACAAGTGGAGGGGGAAGCAGGAAGGTCTGGACGAATGAAGACAAACTACAAGAAAGGGGACTACGTGGAAATGAAGAACTTCCTGAACGGGGTTCAGTGGGACAGAGAACTGGCAGGGAAGTCAGTAAACGAGATGATGGAATATGTGACAACAATATGCAAGGAAGCTGAGGAGAGGTTTGTACCCAAGGGTAACAGAAATAATGAAAAAGCCAGGATGAGCCCTTGGTTCACCCAAAGGTGCAGGGAGGCCAAAACCAAGTGCTCTAGGGAATGGAAGAAATATAGAAGGCAAAGGACCCAGGAGAATAAGGAGAGCAGTCGTAGAGCCAGAAATGAATATGCACATGTAAGAAGGGAGGCCCAACGATAATATGAAAATGACATTGCAGCGAAAGCCAAATCTGACCCAAAGCTGTTGTACAGCCACATCAGGAGGAAAACAACAGTCAAGGACCAGGTGATCAGGCTAAGGAAGGAATGAGGAGAGATCACAAGAAACGACCGCGAAGTATGTGAGGAACTCAACATGAGATTCAAAGAAGTGTTCACAGAGGAGACAGAAGGGACTCCAAAAAGACGGAGAGGTGGGGTACACCACCAAGTGTTGGACACAATACATGCAACCGAGGAAGAAGTGAAGAGGCTGCTGAGTGAGCTAGATACCTCAAAGGCGATGGGGCCGGATAACATCTCTCCATGGGTCCTGAGAGAGGGAGCAGAGGTGCTATGTGTACCACTAACAACAATATTCAACACATCTATCGAAACAGGGAGACTATTTGAGGTATGGAAGACAGCAAATGTAGTCCCAATTTTTAAAAAAGGAGACAGGAATGTAGCACTAAACTACAGACCAGTGTCACTGACATGTATAGTATGCAAGGTCATGGAGAAGATTATCAGAAGAGTGGTGGAGCACCTAGAAAGGAATGAGCTTATCAACGACGGCCAACACGGTTTCAGGGACTGGAAATCCTGTCACAAACCTACTGGAGTTCTATGACAGGGTGACAGCAGTAAGACAAGAGAGAGAGAGGGGTGGGTAGATTGCATATTCTTGGACTCTAAGAAGGCGTTTGACACAGTTCCACACAAGAGATTAGTGCAAAAATTGGAGGACCAGGCAGGAATAACAGGGAAGGCACTACAATGGATCAGGGAAAACCTGTCAGGAAGACAGCAGCGAGTCATGGTACGTGGCGAGGTGTCAGAGTGGGCGCCTGTGACGAGTGGGGTTCCACAGGGGTCAGTACTTGGACCGGTGCTGTTTCTGGTATTTGTGAACGACATGACGGAAGGAATAGATTCCGAAGTGTCCCTGTTTGCAGATGATGTGAAGTTGATGAGGAGAATTCAATCGGACGAGGATCAGGCAGAACTACAAAGGAATCTGGATCTGGACAGGCTGCAAGCCTGGTCCAGCAATTGGCTCCTGGAGTTCAACCCCACCAAGTGCAAAGTTATGAAGATTGGGGAAGAGCAAAGAAGACCGCGGACGGAGTACAGTCTAGGGGGCCAAAGACTACAAACCTCACTCAAGGAAAAAGATCTGGGGGTGCGTATAACACCAGGCACATCTCCTGAGGCGCACATCAACCAAATCACTGCTGCAGCATACGGGCGCCTAGCAAACCTAAGAACAGCATTCCGACATCTTAATAAAGAATCGTTCAGGACCCTGTACACTGTGTACGTTAGGCCCATATTAGAGTATGCAGCACCAGTTTGGAACCCTCACCTAGCCAAGCACGTAAAGAAACTAGAGAAAGTGCAAAGGTTTGCAACAAGACTAGTCCCGGAGCTAAGGTGTATGTCCTACGAGGAGAGGTTAAGGGAAATCGACCTGACGACACTGGAGGACAGGAGAGATAGGGGGGACATGATAACGACATATAAAATACTGAGAGGAATTTACAAGGTGGACAGGGACAGAATGTTCCAGAGATGGGACACAGCAACAAGGGGACACAGTTGGAAGTTGAAGACTCAGATGAATCACAGGGATGTTAGGAAGTATTTCTTCAGTCACAGAGTGGTCGGGAAGTGGAATAGTTTGGGAAGCGATGTAGTGGAGGCAGGTTCAATACATAGCTTTAAGAAGAGGTATGATAAAGCTCATGGCGCAGGGAGAGTGACCCAGTAGCGGCCAGTGAAGAGGCGGGGCCAGGAGCTATGACTCGACCCCTGCAACAACAACTAGGTGAGTACACACACACCAGCTTCCTGCCACTCCCGGAAATTGTCTGGAAAAAAAAATTCTTCTATTTTATTCGTCAATATCAACAGGAAGAAAAAAATGAGAAGAATCGAAAAACAGATAAAGTTTTTAAATATAACAACGCCACTGAATGACCCATACGTATTTAGAGTTTGATTTAACATTACTACTACTACTAGTGCTACTGTTAGTGCTACTACTACTGCTAATAATAATAACAATGCAATCATAATTAAAATTTTACCACTAATAATAATAATCATAATCTAAGTTGGAAGTTGGAGGAGCATTAATAAATTCCAGAGGAAGCGCTAAGCTCGCAGGGGAGGGTCACACAGTGCCCCTGAGAAAGACACCCACCATCCATCCAAGGATAAAATAGATTAGCTCTAATTCCTAGGATCCAGAGCCCCCACCAGCATCAAGACACCACACTTCTCCCTCCTGGAGAGCCAGTGGCATGCAGAACACATGGGACAGTGCCAACACCGTCAGGCATTGCATATTTCAGTGGCACTCCCAGCTACTGCAGGCTCGATCCTGCGTTTCTTAATGACCCGAGACTATTCTGGCAGCCAGATATCACGGAGAAATCTACATGCAATATATATATATATATATATATATATATATATATATATATATATATATATATATATATATATATATATATATATATATATATATATATATATATATATGCATATGCTTTCAGCCTACAGTAGTGTGCAAACTAATTGGGACAAGAGTAAATTTTGTGATTATTTCGTATGTCTTAGTCTCTGGCGTAATATAGTTTGGCTTTTTATTTTCATAAGAGTTTGCTACCGACTTGTGGCAACCATCCAGCTGTGTTACCTTGCGACTCTCATCAGTGCTACAACAGCTGTTGTCCTGTGTGCTCTGTGAATGTGGGTTCGCCAAATTCTTCCCTTCAATTTATGATTCCTGCTGAAATTCATGATGGATGTTACACCTAGGAAGCGTGCAAGTATTGAAGCTCTTTAAAAACATGCTGATTTGAGTATCAGACAGATCGCAAAAACTTGAGCCTAGCAAAGTCAACTACTGGTCGGATTCTGAAGAGAGCTGAAGACACTAGTGATCGTGGAGCGCTGTGTCAAGGAAGAATGCCTTCCATCTGTATAATCCCTACAGGTTTAATAATAATAATAATAATAATAATAATAATAATAATAATAATAATAATAATAATCAACCACTATAAGGATCATGGCTACAAATAAGCACAAGCCGGGGCTTGAAGAATGTTTCTCTCTGTTTCAGGGCGAAGTATTGCTCATATATACGCTTTGCTTGATCGTCTCTTCAACGTTGATCACATACCAACACTGTTATGTTGTTCCCGCAATCACTTGCAGGAGCCCAGGAGGTAGAATCCAACACTGCTGAAGGTGCTCCCACCTCCAGGAGCCCAAGAGATGGAGCTCCAACAGTGCCGAAGGTGCTTCCACCTCAAGAAGCTTAAGAGATGGAGCCCCAACAACGCTGCAAGTGCTCCCATCTCCAGAAGCCCAAGAGCTGGAGCCAGAACAGCGCTGGGCTAGTTGGTTACGGCTGGCTGGCTAGCTGGGTTGGCTGGCTAGCTTGGGCTTGCTGGCTGGGGCTGGTTGACTGACTGAGGCCCAAGAGCTGGAGCCCCAATAACTCTGCAGGTGCTGCAATAATCAATATCTAAGATCACCTCACTACTGAAGCCACGTTTCTGTCTGCTGGGTTAAGCCACCCTGGCTCAGTTGTCTGCTGGGTTAAGCCACCCTGGCTCAGTTGTCTGCTGGGTTAAGCCACCCTGGCTCAGCTGTCTGCTGGGTTAAGCCACCCTGGCTCAGCTGTCTGCTGGGTTAAGCCACCCTGGCTCAGCTGTCTGCTGGGTTAAGCCACCCTGGCTCAGTTGTCTTCTGGGTTAAGCCACCCTGGCTCAGTTGCTGACACTCCCAGCCTTGATGCTGGCAAGAGGGCTCTTGATCCAGGGAGTTGGAGCTGTGCTACAATGACGCAGAGCTCTAGCGATATTCATAAGAACATATACAATGCATGTTCCAAGCATGTGATGAACAGTGTACCTAGGAACAATGTGATGAACAATGTACCTAGGAACAATGTGATGAACAGTGTACCTAGGAACAATGTGATGAACAGTGTACCTAGGAACAGTGTGATGAACAGTGTACCTAGGAACAATGTGATGAACAGTGTACCTAGGAACAATGTGATGAACTGTGTACCTAGGAACAATGTGATGAACAGTGTACCTAGGAACAGTGTGATGAACAGTGTACCTAGGAACAATGTGATGAACAGTGTACCTAGGAACAATGTGATGAACAGTGTACCTAGGAACAATGTGATGAACAATGTACCCAGGAACAGTGTATGTGATGAACAGTGTACCTAGGAACAATGTGATGAACAGTGTACCTAGGAACAATGTGATGAACAATGTACCCAGGAACAGTGTACCTAGTAACAGTGTACCTAAGAACAGTGTATGTTATGAACAGTGTACCTAGGAACATTGTATGATGAACAGTGTGCCTAGGAACAATGTGTGATGAACAGTGTACCTAGGAACAGTGTGTGATGAACAGTGTACCTAGGAACAGTGTGTGATGAACAGTGTACCTAGGAACAATGTGTGATGAACAGTGTACCTAGGAACAGTGTGTGATTAACAGTGTACCTAGGAACAATGTGTGATGAACAGTGTACCTAGGAACATTGTATGATGAATAATGTACCTAGGAACATTGTATGATGAATAATGTACCTAGGAACATTGTATGATGAATAATGTACCTAGGAACATTGTATGATGAATAATGTACCTAGGAACATTGTATGATGAATAATGTACCTAGGAACAGTGTGTGATGAACAGTGTACCTAGGAACAGTGTGTGATGAACAGTGTACCTAGGAACATTGTATGATGAATAATGTACCTAGGAACATTGTATGATGAATAATGTACCTAGGAACATTGTATGATGAATAATGTACCTAGGAACATTGTATGATGAATAATGTACCTAGGAACATTGTATGATGAATAATGTACCTAGGAACAGTGTGTGATGAACAGTGTACCTAGGAACAGTGTGTGATGAACAGTGTACCTAGGAACAGTGTGTGATGAACAGTGTACCTAGGAACATTGTATGATGAATAATGTACCTAGGAACAGTGTGCCTAGGAAGAGTGTGTGATGAACAGTGTACCTAGGAACAGTGTGTGATGAACAGTGTACCTAGGAACAGTGTACCTAGCAACAGTGTACCTAGCAACAGTGTACCTAGCAACAGTGTACATAGAAACAGTGTACCTAGGAACAGTGTACCTAGGAACATACACAATGTATGTGATAAAAGACAGTGTACATATCTCCCTCCCTCCCTTTACGACACTAAATCCTTAATAATCCCTACCGGAAGACTTGTATCCAAGTCTGGGCCTATCGGGAATTGTGGCCAACATCTCGGACTTAAAACTCACTTAGAACCTTCTAAGTTGCGGCTGATCTTGCCCAAGTTGAGTATTACCACACCACACGTCTAACTTGAGCACCTCTCTCTCTCTCAGGGAACCATGGGTACAAAGTCAGACTTTAAGTTCGAGAAATGTCGACACGAGAGAAAAGTTGAGATAATTAAGCCTCTTAATGGGAGATGAGAGCTCGCTTTAATTTACTGAGAAAACTTGAAACGAGATAACAAGTTGTATTAGTGTCTGTGATATAAGTTACTGTGTCATGTGAGATTTTCTTCATGACAGCGACCATCCAGGGAGGTATTACTGGTAGTAGGGTGGTAGACAGCAACCATCCAGGGAGGTACTACCCTACTGTCATACATGTGAAACACTGGTAGTAAGGTGGTAGACAGCAACCATCGTGGGAGGTATTACTGGTAGTAGGGTGATAGACAGCAACAATCGTGGGAGGTATTACTGGTAGTAGGGTGATAGACAGCAACCATCGTGGGAGGTATTACTGGTAGTAGGGTGATAGACAGCAACCATCGTGGGAGGTATTACTGGTAGTAGGGTGATAGACAGCAACCATCGTGGGAGGTATTACTGGTAGTAGGGTGATAGACAGCAACCATCGTGGGAGGTATTACTGGTAGTAGGGTGGTAGACAGCGACCATCCTGGGAGGTACTACCCTCCTGTCATACATCTGAAACAATGGTAGTAGGGTGATAGACAGCAACCATCGTGGGAAGTATTACTGGTAGTAGGGTGATAGACAGCAACCATCGTGGGAGGTATTACTGGTAGTAGGGTGGTAGACAGCGACCATCCTGGGAGGTACTACCTTCCTGTCATACATCTGAAACAATGGTAGTAGGGTGATAGACAGCAACCATCGTGGGAGGTATTACTGGTAGTAGGGTGGTAGACAGCAACCATCGTGGGAGGTATTACTGGTAGTAGGGTGATAGACAGCAACCATCGTGGGAGGTATTACTGGTAGTAGGGTGGTAGACAGCAACCATCGTGGGAGGTATTACTGGTAGTAGGGTGGTAGACAGCGACCATCGTGGGAGGTATTACTGGTAGTAGGGTGATAGACAGCAACCATCGTGGGAGGTATTACTGGTAGTAGGGTGGTAGACAGCAACCATCGTGGGAGGTATTACTGGTAGTAGGGTGGTAGACAGCAACCATCGTGGGAGGTATTACTGGTAGTAGGGTGATAGACAGCAACCATCGTGGGAGGTATTACTGGTAGTAGGGTGGTAGACAGCAACCATCGTGGGAGGTATTACTGGTAGTAGGGTGGTAGACAGCAACCATCGTGGGAGGTATTACTGGTAGTAGGGTGATAGACAGCAACAATCGTGGGAGGTATTACTGGTAGTAGGGTGATAGACAGCAACCATCGTGGGAGGTATTACTGGTAGTAGGGTGATAGACAGCAACCATCGTGGGAGGTATTACTGGTAGTAGGGTGATAGACAGCAACCATCGTGGGAGGTATTACTGGTAGTAGGGTGATAGACAGCAACCATCGTGGGAGGTATTACTGGTAGTAGGGTGGTAGACAGCAACCATCCAGGGAGGTATTACTGGTAGTAGGGTGGTAGACAGCAACCATCCAGGGAGGTATTACTGGTAGTAGGGTGGTAGACAGCAACCATCCAGGGAGGTACTACCCTCCTGTCATACACGTGAAACAGAAACTTGCTAAATGATTTACACACTGCCTAGAGTGATAGATTTTCCTAAGTTGTAAACATACAAGATGGCAGTAATTTCTTACAGACACCCAGTATAAACTTTCCCATCCATCTCTCTCTCTCTCTCTCTCTCTCTCTCTCTCTCTCTCTCTCTCCATTTCTCTATCAATAAAAAAAACATTTTCCGACACCTGGCGGAGGGGGCGATGACCCCGCCCCCCAGAACCAACACCGAAAAACAGATACCATCTTTCGGTACTTATATTTACACAACCGGTTTTCAATACGCTTCGTTTACAACTACGTTGACATATAATAATAATAATAATAATAATAATAATAATAATAATAATAATAATAATAATAATAATAATAAAGCATTTTGCCACGAGACCATACCACGATGGCCCCATGCTTGTGAGACCATACCATGATGGTCCCATGCTTGTGAGACCATACCATGATGGCCCCATGCTTGTGAGACCATACCATGATGACCCCATGCTTGTGAGACCATACCATGATGGTCCCATGTTTGTGAGACCATACCATGATGGTCCCATGCTTGTGAGACCATACCATGATGGTCCCATGCTTGTGAGACCATACCATGATGGTACCATGCTTGTGAGACCATACCATGATGGTCCCATGCTTGTGAGACCATACCATGATGGCCCCATGCTTGTGAGACCATACCATGATGGTCCCATGCTTGTGAGACCATACCATGATGGTCCCATGCTTGTGAGACCATACCATGATGGTCCCATGCTTGTGAGACCATACCATGATGGTCCCATGCTTGTGAGACCATACCATGATGGTTCCATGCTTGTGAGACCATACCATGATGGTCCCATGCTTGTGAGACCATACCATGATGGCCCCATGCTTGTGAGACCATACCATGATGGTCCCATGCTTGTGAGACCATACCATGATGGCCCCATGCTTGTGAGACCATACCATGATGGTCCCATGCTTGTGAGACCATACCATGATGGTCCCATGCTTGTGAGACCATACCATGATGGTCCCATGCTTGTGAGACCATACCATGATGGTCCCATGCTTGTGAGACCATACCATGATGGTCCCATGCTTGTGAGACCATACCATGATGGCCCCATGCTTGTGAGACCATATTATGATGGTCCCATGCTTGTGAGACCATACCATGATGGTCCCATGCTTGTGAGACCATGCCATGATGGTCCCATGCTTGTGAGACCATACCACGATGGCCCCATGCTTGTGAGACCATACCATGATGGTCCCATGCTTGTAAGACCATATCATGATGGTCCCATGCTTGTGAGACCATACCATGATGGCCCCATGCTTGAGACCATACCATGATGGTACCATGCTTGTGAGACCATACCATGATGGCCCCATGCTTGTGAGACCATACCATGATGGTCCCATGCTTGTGAGACCATACCATGATGGCCCCATGCTTGAGACCATACCATGATGGTACCATGCTTGTGAGACCATACAATGATGGCCCCATGCTTGTGAGACCATACCATGATGGTCCCATGCTTGTGAGACCATACCATGATGGTCCCATGATTGCGAGACCATACCATGATGGTCCCATGCTTGCGAGACCACACCATAATGGTCCCATGCTTGTGAGACCATACCATGATGGTCCCATGCTTGCGAGACCATACCATGATGGTCCCATGCTTGTGAGACCATACCATGATGGTCCCATGCTTGTGAGACCATACCATGATGACCCCATGCTTGTGAGATCACACCATGATGGTCCCATGCTTGCGAGACCATACCATGATGGTCCCATGCTTGTGAGACCACACCATGATGGTCCCATGCTTGTGAGACCACACCATGATGGTCCCATGCTTGCGAGACCACACCATGATGGTCCCATCCTTGTGAGACCACACCATGATGGTCCCATGCTTGTGAGACCACACCATGATGGTCCCATACTTGCGAGACCACACCATGATGGTCCCATGCTTGTGAGACCAAACCATGATGGTCCCATGCTTGTGAGACCACACCATGATGGTCCCATACTTGCGAGACCACACCATGATGGTCCCATTCTTGCGAGACCACACCACGATTGTCGCATGCTTGTGAGACCACACCATGATGGTCCCATGATTGCGAGACCACACCATGATGGTCCCATGCTTGTGAGACCACACCATGATTGTCCCATCCTTGTGAGACCACACCATGATGGTCCCATGCTTGCGAGACCACACCATGATGGTCCCATGCTTGCGAGACCACACCATGATGGTCCCATTCTTGCGAGACCACACCATGATGGTCCCATTCTTGCGAGACCACACCATGATGGTCCCATTCTTGCGAGACCACACCATGATGGTCCGCTTCTTGAGAGACCACACCATGATGGTCCCATGCTTGCGAGACCACACCATGATGGTCCCATTCTTGCGAGACCACACCATGATGGTCCCATTCTTGAGAGACCACACCATGAGGGTCCCATGCTTGCGAGACCACACCATGATGGTCCCATTCTTGCGAGACCACACCATGATGGTCCCATGCTTGCGAGACCACACCATGATGGTCCCATGCTTGCGAGACCACACAATGATGGCCCCATGCTTGCGAGACCCCACCATGATGGTCCCATTCTTGCGAGACCACACCATGATGGTCCCATGCTTGCGAGACCACACCATGATGGTCCCATTCTTGCGAGACCACACCATGATGGTCCCATGCTTGCGAGACCACAACATGATGGTCCCATGCTTGTGAGACCACACCATGATGGTCCCATCCTGTAAGGTCATTAACTCGCCCTGCTCCAGTGTGTCGTGCTCCAGTGTGTCGTGCTCCAGTGTGTCGTGCTTTACTGTGTCGTGCTCCAGTGTGTCGTGCTCCAGTGTCGTGCTTTAGTGTCGTGCTCCAGTGTCGTGCTCCAGTGTGTCGTGCTCCAGTGTGTCGTGCTCCAGTGTGTCGTGCTCCAGTGTCGTGCTCCAGTGTGTCGTGCTTTAGTGTCGTGCTTTAGTGTCGTGCTCCAGTGTGTCGTGCTCCAGTGTCGTGCTTTACTGTGTCGTGCTCCAGTGTGTCGTGCTCCAGTGTCGTGCTCCAGTGTGTCGTGCTCCAGTGTCGTGCTTTAGTGTCGTGCTCCAGTGTGTCGTGCTCCAGTGTCGTGCTCCAGTGTCGTGCTTTAGTGTCGTGCTCCAGTGTGTCGTGCTCCAGTGTCGTGCTTTAATGTGTCGTGCTCCAATGTGTCGTGCTCCAGTGTGTCGTGCTCCAGTGTCGTGCTTTACTGTGTCGTCCTCCAGTGTGTCGTGCTCCAGTGTCGTGCTTCAGTGTGTCGTGCTCCAGTGTCGTGCTTTAGTGTGTCGTGTTCCAGTGTGTCGTGCTCCAGTGTCGTGCTCCAGTGTCGTGCTCCAGTGTGACTTGCTCCAGTGTCGTGCTCCAGTGTCGTGCTTTAGTGTCGTGCTCCAGTGTGTCGTGCTCCAGTGTGTCGTGCTGCAGTGTCGTGCTTTAGTGTGTCGTGCTCCAGTGTGTCGTGCTCCAGTGTGTCGTGCTCCAGTGTCGTGCTTTACTGTGTCGTGCTCCAGTGTGTCGTGCTCCAGTGTGTCGTGCTCCAGTGTCGTGCTTCAGTGTGTCGTGCTCCAGTGTCGTGCTTTAGTGTGTCGTGTTCCAGTGTGTCGTGCTCCAGTGTCGCGCTCCAGTGTCGTGCTCCAGTGTAACTTGCTCCAGTGTCGTGCTCCAGTGTCGTGCTCCAGTGTGTCTTGCTCCAGTGTCGTGCTCCAGTGTGTCGTGCTCCAGTGTGTCGTGCTCCAGTGTGTCTTGCTCCAGTGTCGTGCTCCAGTGTGTCGTGCTCCAGTGTGTCTTGCTCCAGTGTGTCGTGCTCCAGTGTGTCTTGCTCCAGTGTCGTGCTCCAGTGTGTCTTGTTCCAGTGTCGTGCTCCAGTGTGTCGTGCTCCAGTGTCGTGCTCCAGTGTGTCGTGCTCCAGTGTGTCGTGCTCCAGTGTGTCGTGCCCCAGTGTGTCGTGCTCCAGTGTGTCGTGCTCCAGTGTGTCGTGCTCCAGTGTGTCGTGCTCCAGTGTGTCGTGCTCCAGTGTGTCGTGCTCCAATGTGTCGTGCTCCAACGTGTCGTGCTCCAGTGTCGTGCTCCAGTGTTTCGTGCTCCAATGTGTCGTGCTCCAGTATCGTGCTCCAGTGTGTCGTGCTTCAGTGTGTCGTGCTCCAGTGTCGTGCTCCCGTCTGTCGTGCTTCAGTGTCGTGCTCCCGTGTGTCGTGCTCCAGTGTCGTGCTCCAGTGTCGTGCTCGTGCCCTGCTCGTGTGTCGTGCTCCAGTGTCGTGCCCCAGTGTGTCGTTCTCCAGTGTCGTGCTCCAGTGTGTCGTGCTCCAGTGTGTCGTGCTTCAGTGTCGTGCTCCAGTTTCATGTTCCAGTGTCGCGCTCCAGTGTGTCGTGCTCCAGTGTGTCGTGCTCCTGTATCGTGCTCCAGTGTCGTGCTCCAGTGTGTCGTGCTTCAGTGTGTCGTGCTCCCATGTGTCGTGCTCCCGTGTGTCGTGCTCCTGTGTGTCGTGCTCCAGTGTGTCGTGCTCCAGTGTGTCGTGCTCCAGTGTGTCGTGCTCCAGTGTGTCGTGCTCCAGTGTGTCGTGCTCCAGTGTCGTGCTCCAGTGTGTCGTGCTCCAGTGTGTCGTGCTCCAGTGTCGTGCTCCAGTGTGTCGTGCTCCAGTGTGTCGTGCTCCAGTGTCGTGCTCCCGTGTGTCGTGCTCCAGTGTCGTGCTCGTGCAGTGCTCGTGTGTCGTGCTCCAGTGTCGTGTCCCAGTGTGTCGTGCTCCAGTGTCGTGCTCCAGTGTCGTGCTCCAGTTTCGTGTTCCAGTGTCGTGCTCCAGTGTGTCTTGCTTCAGTGTCGTGCTCTAGTGTCGTGCTCCAGTGTGTCGTGCTTCAGTGTCGTGCGCCAGTGTGTCATGCTTCAGTGTACCTTGCGCCAGTGTCGTGCTTCAGTGTCGTGCTCCAGTGTCATGCTTCAGTGTGTCGTGCTCCAGTGTCTGCTCCGTGTGTCGTGCTCAGTGTCGTGCTCGTGCCGTGCACGTGTGTCGTGCTCCAGTGTCGTGCTCCAGTGTCGTGCCCCAGTGTGTCGTGCTCCAGTGTCGTGCTCCAGTGTCGTGCTCCAGTGTCGTGCTCCAGTGTGTCGTGCTCCAGTTTCGTGTTCCAGTGTCGTGCTCCAGTGTGTCGTGCTCCAGAGTGTCTTGCTTCAGTGTGCCTTGCGCCAGTGTGTCGTGCTTCAGTGTCGTGCTTCAGTGTCGTGCTCCAGTGTCGTGCTCCAGTGTGTCATGCTTCAGTGTGCCTTGTTCCAGTGTGCCTTGCCCCAGTGTGTCGTGCCCCAGTGTGTCGTGCTCCAGTGTGTCGTGCTCCAGTGAGTCGTGCTCCAGTGAGTCGTGCTCCAATGAGTCGTGCTCCAGTGTGTCGTGCTCCAGTGTGTCGTGCTTCAGTGTCGTGCTCCAGTGTGTCATGCTTCAGTGTGCCTTGCCCCAGTGTGTCGTGCTCCAGTGTGTCGTGCTCCAGTGAGTCGTGCTCCAGTGAGTCGTGCTCCAATGAGTCGTGATCCAGTGTGTCCTGCTCCAGTGAGTCGTGCTCCAGTGAGTCGTGTTCCAGTGTGTCCTGCTCCAGTGAGTCGTGCTCCAGTGAGTCGTGCTCCAATGAGTCGTGCTCCAGTGTGTCGTGCTCCAGTGTGTCGTGCTTCAGTGTCGTGCTCCAGTGTGTCATGCTTCAGTGTGCCTTGCCCCAGTGTGTCGTGCTCCAGTGTGTCGTGCTCCAGTGAGTCGTGCTCCAGTGAGTCGTGCTCCAATGAGTCGTGCTCCAGTGAGTCGTGCTCCAATGAGTCGTGATCCAGTGTGTCGTGCTCCATTGAGTCGTGCTCCAATGAGTCGTGTTCCAGTGTGTCCTGCTCCAGTGAGTCGTGCTCCAGTGAGTCGTGCTCCAATGAGTCGTGCTCCAGTGTGTCGTGCTTCAGTGTGTCGTGCTCCAGTGTCGTGCGCCAGTGTGTCGTGCTCCAGTGTCGTGCTTCAGTGTGTCGTGCTCCAGTGTGTCGTGCTCCAGTGTGTCGTGCTCCAGTGTGTCGTGCTCCAGTGAGTCGTGCGCCAGTGTGTCGTGCTCCAGTGTGTCGTGCTCCAGTGTGTCGTGCTCCAGTGAGTCGTGCGCCAGTGTGTCGTGCTCCAGTGTGTCGTGCTCCAGTGTGTCGTGCTCTAGTGTGTCGTGCTACAGTGTGTCGTGCTCCAGTGTGTCGTGCTACAGTGTGTCGTGCTCCAGTGTGTCGTGCTCCAGTGTGTCGTGCTCCAGTGTGTCATGCTTCAGTGTGCCTTGTTCCAGTGTGCCTTGCGCCAGTGTGTCGTGCTCCAGTGTGTCGTGCTCCAGTGTGTCGTGCTCCAGTGTGTCGTGCTCCAGTGTGTCATGCTTCAGTGTGCCTTGTTCCAGTGTGCCTTGCGCCAGTGTGTCGTGCTACAGTGTGTCGTGCTCCAGTGTGCCTTGTTCCAATGTGCCTTGCGCCAGTGTGTCGTGCTACAGTGTGTCGTGCTTCAGTGTGCCTTGTTCCAATGTGCCTTGCGCCAGTGTGTCGTGCTCCAGTGTGTCGTGCTCCAGTGTGTCGTGCTCCAGTGTGTCGTGCTCCAGTGTGTCGTGCTCCAGTGTGTCGTGCTTCAGTGTGTCGTGCTCCAGTGTGTCGTGCTCCAGTGTCGTGCGCCAGTGTGTCATGCTTCAGTGTGCCTTGTTCCAGTGTGCCTTGCTCCAGTGTGTCGTGCGCCAGTGTGTCTTGCTCCAGTGTCGTGCGCCAGTGTGTCTTGCTCCAGTGTCGTGCGCCAGTGTGTCTTGCTCCAGTGTGTCATGCTTCAGTGTCGTGTCCAGAGTACCCTGCTCCAGTGTCGTGTCCAGTGTACCCTGCTCCAGTGTCGTGTTCAGTGTACCCTGCTCCAGTGTCGTGTCCAGTGTACCCTGCTCCAGTGTCATGTTCAGTGTACCCTGCTCCAGTGTCGTGTTCAGTGTACCCTGCTCCAGTGTCGTGTCCAGTGTACCCTGCTCCAGTGTCGTGTTCAGTGTACCCTGCTCCAGTGTCGTGTCCAGTGTACCCTGCTCCAGTGTCGTGTTCAGTGTACCCTGCTCCAGTGTCGTGTCCAATGTACCCTGCTCCAGTGTCGTGTTCAGTGTACCCTGCTCCAGTGTCGTGTCCAGTGTACCCTGCTCCAGTGTCATGTTCAGTGTACCCTGCTCCAGTGTCGTGTCCAGTGTACCCTGCTCCAGTGTCGTGCTCCATTGTGTCGTGCTCCAGTGTCGTGCTCCAGTGTCGTGCTCCAGTGTCGTGCTCCAGTGTGTCGTGAGAGGTTATCATTGTATGATCATGTGTGATGTTTGCGGTTCACACCGCTGGCCCGCGCGTGGACTAGGGTACGGCGGCGGCGGTACTTTAACAAGGGTGTCCCAACACTAGTACCTGCTACATGAAACTGGTTCAACATCCACTGAGCTACCGAGGGAGAGCTTTCAACCCTCTGCTGTTTATATACACCATCCACAAGCGGTATACATACAGTAAACACGTTAGGTTAGGTAAGGTTCCTCAGGAAACAGGGCAAGTGTTTCCTGACGCGGGTCTTAGTCAGAGGATGACCCGCCGTTGGAGCTTTTGGTCATATGACCGAGGCCTTCCGCTGGCTTACCGGTCCACCCCTTTAAAAATTATGGTCAGTTATAACCATTTTCTGGATACAGCAAACAGGTGATATCACAATATGCAGAACAACCACTGTGAACATTTTTGTAATTCCAAGCACTTTCGTGACTTCTCACATTATCAAGGAACTATATGATATAGTTTACTGTGATCTTATTGCATATATATATATATATATATTTGCAAACACGGAGAAGTTGAATAGTTGCTCTAGGCCTTTCGTATTGAATTAACACATCATCAGGAGCTTGCAATGTTGCAGAAATGAGTAGGAAGTCCAAACAGATTCGTTCATGAGAACGTTCTTGCTTCGAGCTAGAACGTTCCCCTGAACGAATCTGCTTGGACTTCCAACTCATTTCTGCAACACTGATGTGTTGATTGCAACACGAAAGGCCTAGAGCTATCATTCAACTCTCCCCGTGGTTGTTTTGCATCTTGTTCTTCTCGATTACTGCATAATGCGTGTTCTGCCACCGTATATAAGGTCTATAGTCACTCACTCATCCAGGTCAGTCACAATGCTACGAGACTAATATGAGACAAGTGTCGTAGAGGTGCAGAGATGTAGCAGTTGCAGATGTGGTCACACGTGAGCTGGGCCCACTAGTCTCTCTCACCCGTCTATTGCAGTCTCCCACCTGTCCATTACCGTCTCCCACCTCTACATTACTACCACCACAATCCATCGTATTGCCCATCAAATTTAATTTCAATTTGTAATGGGACTTTCCCAAGTGCCAATTCCACCTACGGTTCACACGCAAAATACTCTGATATACATTTTCCTTATATATATATATATATATATATATATATATATATATATATATATATATATATATATATATATATATATATTCTCTCAGTCCACAGCAGGATTCGAACCTACACTCTGTATCAAAGTACACAGTACTTTCGCCAGTCAACCAAATCCCAGATCTGGCTGAGTGCCTGAAGAACTGTGTACTTCAGCCATCATCAGAATCTAAAGGTTTGAGGTGAGTCATGACCTAGGTCACTGAAGTCAGTCATAACCAAGATTACTGAAGGTCACTCATAACCTAGGTAACTGAGGTCAGTCATGACTAAGGTCACTGAAGGTCAGTCATGACCAAGGTCACTCATAACCTAGGTAACTGAGGTCAGTCATGACTAAAGCCACTGAGGTCAGTCATAACCAAGGTCACTGAAGGTCAGTCATGACCAAGGTCACTGAAAGTCAGTCATGACCAAGGTCACTGAAGGTCAGTCATGACCAAGGTCACTGAAGGTCAGTCATGACCAAGGTCACTGAAGGTCAGTCATGACCAAGATCACTCATAACCAAGGTCACTGAGGTCACAATAATCATTCTCAGTAGCATCAACAACAACAATCATGCTCTGGACTCCTCCCAACAATAGTCTTCAACAAAGAATGTTGCCGAAATCAAAACGGATCATTCTTCGCTAATTTCAGGTCACTAAATACGGAAACCATGCTCACAATTGCAAATTGTTGCCATAGAGATATAGTCTGAGACCTGGTGCTGTCATCTGTGACCTGGAGAGGAACGAGAACAAACAAACTGTGTCACAGTTTTTAAGAAGAGGTATGATAAAGCTCATGGCGCAGGGAGAGTGACCCAGTAGCGGCCAGTGAAGAGGCGGGGCCAGGAGCTATGACTCGACCCCTGCAACCACAACTAGGTGAGTACAGTGTCAATAACATATACGTAGTTACAATGCGTAGTTTAAAATTTTAGCCAGACGACTGTTTCTGGTCATGTAGGTAATCAGTCCCTCAAAACCCATCAAGTGAATACCTGTTTTTTCTCCGAATTACAAAATTACTTAAGATTTATAGACCAGTGTTGCAGATCTGTACTCAGTAGAGTACAGGGACACCCCTGGTGGCACTTTTAATACCTCAAGGTCAAAGACTGACCTCAGAGGTCATCTTGTGACCTTTGGGAATATCGCGTACAAAAATAGTGAAGTAAAAACGGAGTATTTGCGACAACAAAATATTTTTCTTATTAAGAACTAACTAAATCCACCGAGACAATTGGTATTCTTGTCTTGGGAGCCAGCCCCTTCCCCTCTACTCTCACTCCAACCCCTTCCCCTCTACTCTCACTCCAACCCCTTCCCCTCTACTCTCACTCCAACCCCTTCCCCTCTACTCTCACTCCAACCCCTACCCCTCTACTATCATTCCAACCCCTTCCCCTCTACTCTCACTCCAACCCTTTCCCTTCTACTCTCACTCCAACCCCTTCCCCTCTACTCTCACTACAACCCCTTCCCCTCTACTCTCACTCCAACCCTTTCCTTCTACTCTCACTCCAACCCCTTCCCTTCTACTCTCACTCCAACCCCTTCCCCTCTACTCTCACTCCAACCCCTTCCCTCTACTCTCACTCTAACCCCTTCCCTCTACTCTCACTCCAACCCCTTCCCTCTACTCTCACTCCAACCCTTTCCCTTCTACTCTCACTCCAACCCCCTTCCCTCTACTCTCATTCCAACCCCTTCCCCTCTACTCTCCTCCAACCCCTTCCCTCTACTCTCACTCCAACCTCTTCCCCTCTACTCTCACTCTAACCCCTTCCCCTCTACTCTCTCTCCAACCCCTTCCCCTCTACTCTCTCTCCAACCCCTTCCCTCTACTCTCACTCCAACCCTTTCCCCTCTACTCTCACTCTAACCCCCTTCCCCTCTACTCTCACTCCAACCCCTTCCCCTCTACTCTCACTCCAACCCTTTCCCTTCTACTCTCACTCCAACCCCTTCCCCTCTACACTCACTCCAACCTCTTCCCTCTACTCTCCCTTCAACCCTCTTCCCTCTACTCTCACTCCAACCCCTTCCCATCTACTCTCACTCCAACCCCTTCCCTCTACTCTCACCCCTTCCCTCTACTCTCACTACAACCCCTTCCCTCTACTCTCATTCCAACCCCTACCCCTCTACTCTCACTCCAACCCCTACCGCTCTACTCTCACTCCAGCCCCTACCCCTCTACTCTCACTCCAACCCCTACCTCTCTACTCTCACTCCAACCCCTACCTCTCTACTCTCACTCCAACCCCTTCCCCTGTACTCTCACTCCAACCTCTTCCCCTCTACTCTCACTCCAACCCCTTCCCCTCTACTCTCACTCCAACCCCTTCCCCTCTACACTCACTCCAACCCCTTCCTCTCTACTCTCACTCCAACCTCTTCCCCCCTACTCTCACTCCAACCCCTTCCCCTCTACTCTCACTCCAACCCCTTCCCTCTACTCTCACTCCAACCCCTTCCCTCTACTCTCACTCCAACCCCTTCCCCTCTACTCTCACTCCAACCCCTTCCCCTCTACTCTCACTCCAACCCCTTCCCCTCTACTCTCACTCCAACCACTTCCCCTCTATTCTCATTCCAACCCCTTCCCTTCTACTCTCTCCAACCCCTACCCCTCTTCTCTCATTCCAACCCCCTTACCCTCTACTCTCATTCCAACCCCTTCCCCTCTACTCTCATTCCAACCCTTACCCTCCTTCCCTCGCCTCCTCCTTCCCTCGCTTCCTCCTTCCCTCACCCTCCCTCCCTCCCTCCGCCTGCCTGGCCTTGAAGCTGGCACTATGCAGCAGCAGCAGCAGCAGCAGCAGCAGGAGGGGTGCCCCGCCCACCTGCCTAGCACTCCTGCCAATTGACATATTGGCTCTCTTATGAGCCTCTCCAGGCAGTGCCAGCCCTCTCTTGCGGTCTTTGTGGTCTCCCAGGCTTCGTATCTCCTAGGTTATTTGATCTTATTTTAGGAAATTTACTTAATATGTCTGGTATCTCATTTTCTTTAATAAGATACCTTGATATATCACATACTGTAGGTTATTATACTATCGTTATATTCCTCAATAAGTGGACAATCCAGTACAGTGTTCAAGAAAGTAACCATAAAACTGACCACATACTTTGCATTTAGTTTTATCATCATTTGATCGTCTGCCACACTATCAGAAGTACTTGTAACCAAGCCTAACCCTGGCTACAACATCAGTCAGTCTGTCTGCCACACTATCAGAAGTACTTGTAACCAAGCCTAACCCTGGCTACTACAACATCAGTTTATTCACATTGCAAGTTGCTCTGTAAACACACTTATCTACGTTCATGTTATCATAGTGATAGATCTCCTCAGGCTTCTAACTGCATTCTTACGTCAATCCCTTTATTTACTTCTCGTTATATCATTCCTAATGATAGACACACATGCCAAAGTTATATTATACATTTCCCTTCTGTGGTTAACATTATAATGACGGAATCCACAAAAATCGCACATTAATTCTCACTTCTCTGCTTCGTGGAGAATCACAATACATCTCAGTGGGAACAAGTCACACGGCTTTATCCCGGGTTACTTACCCTCCTGGCTTAATAACCCGAATAAGATCTTCCCCCCAAGTCAATCCGTGGACCCCCATAAAGCCATCAGGGGCCCAGGACCACTATTTGAGACCTACTGGCACTAGGTCTGCAGTGCCATCAAGAATTTTAGGGACGGAGTGGGTTAAAAATATCCTGGATGAGGATAATAAAGCCTAGATGATGGGAGGGATGTGGGGGCAACTTCCCACACAGTGTGGATATATGTAGATATCCCACACTATGTGGATACTTATATATATTCCACACTGTGAATACTTATATATATTCCACACTGTGAATACTTATATATATATATATATATATATATATATATATATATATATATATATATATATATATATATATATATATATATATGTCGTGCCGATTAGGTAAAACTTGCGATTTTGGCTTAAATAGCAACGCTCACCTTGCCATATAAGACAAGTGAAAATTTGTGTTTGCAATAATTTCGCCAAAACCATTCTGAACATAACGAAAAAATATATATCATTGTGTTTGTTTATTATTAAATTAATGTTAACGTATCTAAAATATATTTAGTTGGGTTAGGCTAAATTAAATTGCGCTTCTTGTAATAAGGTTAGGTAGGTTTTCAAAGTTTCTCTTGGTACAAAATTATAAATTCTTACATTAACATAAATGAAAAAATATATCTTTAAACGTATAAGAGAAAATTTTAGAAAGGACTTAATTTTAGATGAGTTCTTGCTAATTGACCAGTTTTACCTAATCGGTAGGACATATATATATATATATATATATATATATATATATATATATATATATATATATATATATATATATATATATATATATATCCACAGTGGGGATACCTTTAGGCATCCCACACTATGTATACCATACACAGAGGTAAACTGGGAGAGACTGACACATGAGAGTCTTCAGTGTCCTCAGCAGGGACTGATACCCTGGTCTTCAGTCTTCACCGCTTGGGAGGACTCTGATTCCCTGGTCTACAGGAAATTGTGCATTCTGTACCAGCAGTCATTGCACAATAAGCAATGAGAGTCAAGGTAAGTAAATTTGTAATGAACTGGTGTCTGGCATCCTCATGTCCACTAGCATACGTTATGAGGGTACTAGATACCCCTGGGGCACTGTCTCGTGTCATGGTGACAGTGTCACCATCTAGGTATCCAAGGTGATGATTTAGCTAGCTGGGTATCCAAGGTGATGATTTAGGTAGCTGGGTATCCACGGTGATGATTTAGCTAGCTGGGTATCCACGGTGATGATTTAGCTAGCTGGGTATCCTAGGTGATGATTTACCTGTATGGGTAGCCAAGGTGATGATTTAGCTAGCTGGGTATCCAAGGTGATGATTTACCTGTATGGGTATCCAAGGTGATGATTTAGCTAGCTGGGTATCCAAGGTGATGATTTAGGTAGCTGGGTATCCAAGGTGATGATTTAGCTAGCTGGGTATCCAAGGTGATGATTTAGCTAGCTGGGTATCCACGGTGATGATTTAGGTAGCTGGGTATCCAAGGTGATGATTTAGCTAGCTGGGTATCCAAGGTGATGATTTAGGTAGCTGGGTATCCACGGTGATGATTTACCTGTATGGGTATCCAAGGTGATGATTTAGCTAGCTGGGTATCCAAGGTGATGATTTAGCTAGCTGGGTATCCACGGTGATGATTTACCTGTATGGGTATCCAAGGTGATGATTTAGGTAGCTGGGTATCCAAGGTGATGATTTAGGTAGCTGGGTATCCAAGGTGATGATTTAACTAGTAGATGGGTATCCTAACTGATGACCTAGCCAGCATCGGGGTATCCTAGCTGATGACCTAGCCAGCATCTGGGTATCCTAGCTGATGACCTAGCCAGCATCTGGGTATCCTAGCTGATGACCTAGCCAGCATCTGGGTATCCTAGCTGTTGACCTAGCCAGCATCTGGGGATCCTAGCTGTTGACCTAGCTGGCTGGGTATCCCACGTGACCCAGATAGTACTTACCTGGGCATGCCCAGTATGAGGGTATTCTTCTGTATTATTTATTGAGGTGGTAGACACATGTATGTCTGGCTTGTACATGCATACTCAGTCTGTATTAAAGCTATGTTTTGCCCAGAGCTTTGTTAACTAACATAGGTAAGCAGGCAATCTCTTCTGCAAGCCAAGAGAAAGGTGCTAGCTAGGAGCAGTACTCCCCCTAACTGTGGTTGCAGGGGTCGAGTCACAACTCCTGATCCATGGCAGTGTCTAGTTCTCTATGTTAATGTAACTCTCAGTGTGCGAAACGTCGGTTTTAAATAAATGTTATCATGTTTCTTTCATTTACCACTTGTCTGTTTATTGTCTCTTGATACGATAAACTATTTGTGGTAGTGGCATGCATAAGACCTGTGTAACACCTGACAAGACACCTCTGTAACACTGTGCTGAAGAATAAAACACCTGTGTAACACTGTGCTGAAGAATAAAACACCTGTGTAACACTGATGAATAAAACACCTGTGTAACACTGATAAATAAAACACCTGCGTAACACTGATGAATAAAACACCTGTGTAACACTAGAATAAAACACCTGTGTAACTAGAAAAAACACCTGTGTAACACTAGAATAAAGCACCTGTAACACTAGAATAAAACACCTGTGTAACACTGTGCTGGAAAGTAAAACACTTGTGCAACACTGATGATTGCTACCACACTCAGCTCACACACTGAGGTCCGGGGTTCGATCTCCGGTACGGATGGAAACATTAGGACGTGTTTCCTTAAGACACCTGCTGTCCATGTTCACCTAGCAGTAAGATAGGTACCTGGGTGTTAGTGGACTGGTGTGGGTCGCATCCTGGTGACAAATTTGACCTAATTTGCCCGAAATGCTCTGCATAACAAGGGGCTTCTATATAGTAGTAATGTCATTAATGTCAGCTATGGTCTGTATACCTTGCATATGTACTTGTAGAAATATTATTATTATTATTATTATTATTATTATTATTATTATTATTATTATTATTATTATTATATGACAGGCGTGCAACACACTAGGTAGCTTACAGTCACCAAGACTGTTAGACTGTACTCTCCTGTGCTCTCTCCTAGACACACTATCTCATGCTCTCTTCAGGATTCTTCCCACACTCCAAGAAACTCTCAGAGCCAGAGTCCACTGTTATGTCTCACAGAGTCCACTGTCATGTCTCACAGAGTCCACTGTCATGTCTCACAGTCTGCTGTCATGCCTCACAGAGTCCACTGTCATGCCTCACAGAGTCCACTGTCATGCCTCACAGTCTGCTGTCATGCCTCACAGTCTGCTGTCATGCCTCACAGTCTGCTGTCATGCCTCACAGTCTGCTGTCATGCCTAACAGAGTCCACTGTCATGCCTCACAGAGTCCACTGTCATGCCTCGCAGAGTCCACTATCATGCCTCGCAGAGTCCACTATCATGCCTCACAGTCTGCTGTCATGCCTCGCAGAGTCCACTGTCATGCCTCACAGTCTGCTGTCATGCCTCACAGAGTCCACTGTCATGCCTCACAGTCTGCTGTCATGCCTCACAGTCTGCTGTCATGCCTCACAGTCTGCTGTCATGCCTCACAGTCTGCTGTCATGCCTCACAGTCCGCTGTCATGCCTCACAGAGTCCACTGTCATGCCTCACAGTCTGCTGTCATGCCTCACAGTCCACTGTCATGCCTCACAGTCTGCTGTCATGCCTCACAGAGTCCACTGTCATGCCTCACAGTCTGCTGTCATGCCTCACAGAGTCCACTGTCATGCCTCACAGTCTGCTGTCATGCCTCACAGAGTCCACTGTCATGCCTCACAGTCTGCTGTCATGCCTCACAGAGTCCACTGTCATGCCTCACAGTCTCCTGTCATGCCTCACAGAGTCCACTGTCATGCCTCACAGTCTGCTGTCATGCCTCACAGAGTCCACTGTCATGCCTCACAGTCTGCTGTCATGCCTCACAGAGTCCACTGTCATGCCTCACAGTCTGCTGTCATGCCTCACAGAGTCCACTGTCATGCCTCACAGTCTGCTGTCATGCCTCACAGAGTCCACTGTCATGCCTCACAGAGTCCACTGTCATGCCTCACAGTCTGCTGTCATGCCTCACAGAGTCCACTGTCATTCCTCACAGTCTGCTGTCATGCCTCACAGAGTCCACTGTCATGCCTCACAGTCTGCTGTCATGCCTCACAGAGTCCACTGTCATGCCTCACAGTCTGCTGTCATGCCTCACAGAGTCCACTGTCATGCCTCACAGAGTCCACTGTCATGCCTCACAGTCCACTGTCATGCCTCACAGAGTCCACTGTCATTCCTCACAGTCTGCTGTCATGCCTCACAGAGTCCAGTTCTTTGAAATCTTTTATCCATCGTCTTCACCTAAACAAAGAGACAACCAACACAAGATAACTCGCTGAACATCAACAAAGAGGACAACCAACACAAGATAACTCGCTGAACATCAACAAAGAGGACAAGCAACACAAGATAACTCGCTGAACATCAACAAAGAGGACAAGCAACACAAGATAACTCGCTGAACATCAACAAAGAGGACAAGCAACACAAGATAACTCGCTGAACATCAACAAAGAGGACAAGCAACACAAGATAATGCTATAACCAAGAGGTGCAGCTGAAACACACAAGACAGAGGAGAGAGAGCGCGAGGGTCGAGATATGAAACACACAGAGGGGGACTGAATAAAACAAAAATCACTAAACAAAGGGGAAATGCATTAACTAGATATATATTTTCCACCTATATGCAAATTAATTACGTAGGGTTGATTTTTATGTATTGTTAAGAGGTAAGTCCACATTATATATATATATATATATATATATATATATATATATATATATATATATATATATATATATATATATATATATATATGCAAAACAATCACGGGGAAGTTGGATGATATTTCCAGGTCTTTCGTGTTGCAATCAACACATCAGGAGTTTGCAATGTTTCAGAAAGAGGAGGTCCAACCAAATACGGTCACAGGAAGCGCCTTTGCACTATATATATATATATATATATATATATATATATATATATATATATATATATTATATATATATATATATATATATATATATATATATATATATATATATATATATATATATATATATATATATATACTCACCTAATTGTACTCACCTGGCCCCGCCTCTTCGCTGTCCGCTACTGGGTCTCTGCTATCCCTGCTCCATGAGCTTTATCATACCTTGTCTTAAAACTATGTATGGTTCCCGCCTCCACTATATCGTTCGCTAGACTATTCCACTTCCTGACTACTCTATGGCTGAAGAAATGCTTCCTAACATCCCTTTGAATCATCTGAGTATTCAGCTTCCAGTTGGGCCCCCTTGTTCCTGTGTTCCCTCTCTGGAACATCCTGTCACTATCAAGTATCTACCTTGTCGATTCCCCGCAGTATTTTGTATGTCGTTATCATGTCTCCTCTATCCCTTCTGTCCTCCAGTGTGTGTTAGTTAGTTACCATTTTGTCCTAGGCACATGTCGATTTGACACTAGGCCTGTTGTATGTATGTGTGTGTGTGTGTTTGTGTGTAAGGAAACACTTCGAAATGTTTCTGCCCCACCGGGAATAGAACCCGGCCCCTCCGTGCGTGAAGCGAGAGCTTTACCACTAGGCCACCGGGGGCTGTATGTGTGTGTGTGTGTGTGTGTACTCACCTATTTGTGGTTGCAGGGGTCGATTCATAGCTCCTGGCCCCGCATCTTCACTGATCGCTACTAGGTCCACTCTCTCCCTGCTTCATGAGCTTTATCATACCTCTTCTTAAAGCTATGAATGGATCCTGCCTCCACTACATCACTTCCCAGACTATTCCACTTCCTGACAACTCTGTGACTGAAGAAATACTTCCTAACATCCCTGTGATTCATCTGAGTCTTCAACTTCCAACTGTGTCCCCTTGTTGCTGTGTTCCATCTCTGTAACATTCTGTTTCTGTCCACCTTGTCAATTCCTCTCAGTATTTTATATGTTGTTATCATGTCCCCCCTATCTCTCCTGTCCTCCAGTGTCGTCAGGTCGATTTCCCTTAACCTCTCCTCGTAGGACATACCCCTTAGCTCCGGGACTAGTCTTGTTGCAAACCTTTGCACTTTCTCTAGCTTCTTTACGTTACGTGCTTAGCTAGATGTGGGTTCCAAACTGGTGCTGCATACTCCAGTATGGGCCTAACGTACACAGTGTACAGGGTCCTGAACGATTCTTTATTAAGATGTCGGAATGCTGTTCTTAGGTTTGCTAGGCGCCCATATGCTGCAGCAGTTATTTGGTTGATGTGCGCCTCAAGAGATGTTCCTGGTGTTATACTCACCCCAAGATCTTTTTTCTTGATTGAGGTTTGCAGTCTCTGGCCCCTTAGACTGTACTCCGTCTGCGGTCTTCTTTGCTCTTCCCCAATCTTCATGACTTTGCACTTGGTGGGGTTGAACTCCAGGAGCCAATTGCTGGACCAGGCTTGCAGCCTGTCCAGATCCCTTTGTAGTTCTGCCTGGTCCTCGTCCGATTGAATTCTTCTCATCAACTTCACATCATCTGCAAACAGGGACACTTCGGAGTCTACTCCTTCCGTCATGTCGTTCACAAATACCAGAAACAGCACCGGCCCTAGGACTGACCCCTGTGGAACCCCGCTCGTCACCGGCGCCCACTCTGACACCTCGCCACGTACCATGACTCGCTGCTGTCTTCCTGACAGGTATTCCCTGATCCATTGTAGTGCCTTCCCTGTTATCCCTGCCTGGTCCTTCAGCTTCTGCACTAATCTCTTGTGTGGAACTGTGTCAAACGCCTTCTTACAGTCCAGGAATATGCAATCTACCCACCCCTCTCTCTCTTGTCTTACTGCTGTCACCCTGTCGTAGAACTCCAGTAGGTTTGTGACACAGGATTTCCCATCCCTGAAACCGTGTTGGCCGTCTTTGATAAGCTCATTCCTTTCTAGGTGTGTGTGTGTGTGTGTGTGTGTGTGTGTGTGTGTGTGTGTACTCACCTAGTTGTACTTACCTAGTTGTGGTTGCAGGGGTCGATACATAGCTCCTGGCCCCGCCTCTTCACTGGCCGCTACTGGATCACTCTCCCTGCGCCATGAGCTTTATCATACCTCTTCTTAAAGCTGTGTATGGAACCTGCCTCCACTACATCGCTTCCCAAACTATTCCACTTCCCGACCACTCTGTGACTGAAGAAATACTTCCTAACATCCCTGTGATTCATCTGAGTCTTCAACTTCCAACTGTGACCCCGTGTTGCTGTGTCCCATCTCTGGAACATTCTGTCTCTGTCAACCTAGTCAATTCCTCTCAGTATTTTATATGTCGTTATCATGTCCCCCCTATCTCTCCTGTCCTCCAGTGTCGTCAGGTCGATATCCCTTAACCTCTCCTCGTCGGACATACCCCTTAGCTCCGGGACTAGTCTTGTTGCAAACCTTTGCACTTTCTCTAGCTTTTTTACGTGCTTGGCTAGATGTGGGTTCCAAACTGGTGCTGCATACTCCAGTATGGGCCTAACGTACACAGTCTACAGGGTCCTGAACGATTCTTTATTAAGATGTCGGAATGCTGTTCTTAGGTTTGCTAGGCGCCCATATGCTGCAGCAGTTATTTGGTTGATGTGCGCCTCAGATGTGTGTGTATGCGTGTGTGTATGCGCGTGTGTGTGTGTGAATGAAAGAGAATAGTTGTTAAAATAAACTATGTGATGAAATATGTTATCTTTAATGATGAAATGTGCTATCTTTAGTTCCCCTAAAGTAACTAGGAGACACTTGGGTATCTCTTATATCAACCCTGGGTATAATAATTTACGTGGCCCCAATTCACCAGTCGTGACCTTCTCTGTGACCCAATGACCTCGTGTGCTTGTGTTATTGACACAGGTGCCACACGATAGTGAACTATTGGGCCTGGCACTACAACCTAGGTGCCTTGAGGCTGGCACTTAAAGAAATCTGAAATATTTCTTCATATGAGCGAGAGATACTAAGTACTCTTGATTCAGGGTACAAGAGCCGCTCTCCCATCATTCCCATCGCTGCGTTTGTATATAAACATTCGAAGAGCATACATATTCTGAGTAATATATACATTGGGAGTGTATACAGTTTTTCTATCTATATTAACATGACATATACGAAACAGTAAGCAACTGATGGAGGGAATGATGTGAGTGGAGGGAATGTTGTGAGTGGAGGGAATGTTGTGAGTGGAGGGAATGTTGTGAGTGGAGGGAATGTTGTGAGTGGAGGGAATGTTGTGAGTGGAGGGAATGTTGTGAGTGGAGGGAATGTTGTGAGTGGAGGGAATGTTGTGACTTGGGGGAATGTTGTGACTTGGGGGAATGTTGTGAGTGGGTGGAATGTTGTGACTTGGGGGAATGTGAGTGGGTGGAATGTTGTGAGTGGAGGGAATGTTGTGAGTAGAGGGAATGTTGTGAGTGGAGGGAATGTTGAGTGGAGGGAATGTTATGAGTGGAGGGAATGTTGTGAGTGGGGGAAATGCTGTGAGTGGGGGGAATGCTGTGAGTGGGGGGAATGCTGTGAATGGAGGGAATGCTGTGAATGGAGGGAATGCTGTAAGTGGAGGTAATGAAGGAGTGGTACAGACATGTGATGGAGGACAAGGAGAGGGAAGAGAGGGAGGAGAGTGGGACCGACACAGATCATGACGATAAATCATGAACACTGACGTGACGTTCAAAATCTATATATATATAAAAATTCACTCCGACGCCCTGAACCGGGTGCAAGACATTCGATAATAATAATAATAATAATAATAATAATAATAATAATAATAATAATAATAATACACATACACAATTATACACCTCCTGAATTTTGGTAATAAATTATTATTATTATTATTATTAAAGGTCTTGAAAGAGATGGTTTATGTATTGTCTGATGCTCACTTAAACCCCCAAGGATAGTGTGGGGGAGGGGGGTTCTTGAAGGATAAACCAGCACAGAGTGAGCGTGGGGTTCACAAGGCTTACATTGTGAGAGCGCGAGGGGGTCGAACACCCTCGCCCCCCCCCCACCGTGGGTGTAGCGAATATGACGCCAGATATTGACTTGGATACAAGTAGAATCCTGAGAACTTTCAAGGAAGAACTTGAGACGTTAAGAACCTTCAAGGAAGAACTTGAGACGTTAAGAACCTTCAAGGAAGAACTTGAGACGTTAAGAACCTTCAAGGAAGAACTTGAGACGTTAAGAACCTTCAAGGAAGAACTTGAGACGTTAAGAACCTTCAAGGAAGAACTTGAGACGTTAAGAACCTTCAAGGAAGAACTTGAGACGTTAAGAACCTTCAAGGAAGAACTTGAGACGTTAAGAACCTTAAAGGAAGAACTTGAAAGACCTTAAGAAATTTGAAGTGAGAACTCGAGACCATAATTATTATAATCATAACTAAGCGCTAAGCCCACAAAGTTGAGACCTTAAGAACCTTGAAGGACGGAACTTTGACTAGTGAGAACCTCTCAGAACCAGAGTCCTACCTACCCTTCCCTGCCTTCAACTTAAGTTACCTCTTAGTCCCCAGCTGCTCTACCACCCCTACGGATTTAGCTCTTCACGCTCAATATAATAATAATAATAATAATAATAATAATAATAATAATAATAATAATAATAAAAATAATAATAAAATAAAAAACTAAATTAATAACAATATACTAATTATCAATAATAATTATTGACTCTCGTATCAACAACAATTTCAACTGAAATTGAAAGGAAAAAAATTGATGGAAATGTATTGGGACGATTTTTATATTGGAACCTTAGTAATTACTGAAGCTTATATAGGGCTGTAAGACTGACTGGTAAATCCCCTCATACATCATACAACTGGCTGGTAAATCCCCTCATACATCATACAACTGGCTGGTAAATCCTCTCATACATCATACAACTGGCTGGTAAATCCTCTCATACATCATACAACTGGCTGGTAAATCCCCTCATACATCATATAACTGGCTGGTAAATCCCCTCATACAACTGGCTGGTAAATCCCCTCATACATCATATAACTGGTAAATCCTATTCCCTTACATCATACAACCGACATAAATCCTCCCATACATCATACAACTAGCTACTACCTCCAGGATACACAGGTGTATGGAGACATACACCATAATTACCCACACGTCCAGCATCGCCCGGGATTCGAACCCGGGCGTTTTCCGTTGTGAGTCGATCACTCGCTTATTAAGTCATAAAAAAATATCACGACATGATAATTTTAGGTACGAGGTGCAGAATGATAGACGGATGATAGACATGACAAGCTTCACTGAGGATGAGACATGATAGGAGGCTAGGAGACATGATAGGCTTTATAGGAGGATAAGAGACATGATACACTATATAGGAGGAAAAGAAGACATGATAGGAGGCTAAGAGACATGATAGGCTGTATAGGAGGATGAGAGAAGATATGATAGAAGGCTAAGAGACATGATAAGCTGTATAGGAGGTTAAGAGAAGACATGATAGAAGGCTAAGAGACATGATAGGCATTATAGGAGGGTAAAAGAAGACATGACAGGCATAATAAGAGGCATGATAACAATCAAATTTACTAACAAGAGGAAAGAAGACAGATATGACTAGGGCAAGATGTTCAGAAGACATACTAAAAATACTCTTCTTTAAGTAATTTACAAGAGGACGTAATGGGATGATTTACAAGAGGACGTAATGGGATGATTTACAAGGGGACGTAATGGGGTGATTTACAAGAGGACGTAATGGGATGATTTACAAGAGGACGTAATGGGATGATTTACAAGAGGACGTAATGGGGTGATTAACAGGACGTAATGGGATGATTTACAAGAGGACGTAATGGGGTGATTAACAGGACGTAATGGGGTGATTTACAAGAGGACGTAATGGGGTGATTAACAGGAGGACGTAATGGGATGATTTACAAGAGGACGTAATGGGGTGATTAACAGGACGTAATGGGGTGATTTACAAGAGGACATAATGGGGTGATTAACAGGAGGACGTAATGGGGTGATTTACAAGAGGACGTAATGGAATGATTTACAAGAAGACATGGTAAATGCTACAATCACTTCACACTTGTTAATGAATAAATACTGAAGAAGCATCACCATCTTGGCTCTGCTCCTGAACCTACTAAGTGTATCCACGCGCGCACACAAGATGACTTGATAGGGTCGACAAAGATTGACTGTTCCAAGAGCCGGATACAGAAGGGTACAGTTGGTAGTTAAAGACAACGATGAGTCACAGGGATGTCAGGAAGTATTTCTTCAGCCCTCGGGAATGTCAGGAAGTATTTCTTCAGCCCTCAGGTATGTTAGAAAGTAGCTCTTCAGCCCTCAGGGATATCAGGAAGTATTTTTTCAACCCTCGGGATGTCAGGAAGTATTTCTTCGGCCCTCGGGAAGTATTTCTTCGAACCTCAGGGATGTCAGGATGTATCTCTTCAGCCCTGAGGGATGTCAAAGTATTTCTTCGGCCCTCCGGGATGTTAGGAAGTATTTCTTCGGCCCTCTTGGATGTCAGGAAGTGGAATGACTTGGATGAAGAAATGGTGGAGATAGGTTCTCCATACACAGCTTTAAGAACAGGTATAATTTAGTAAACGAGGCTAAGAAGCGGACCAGATAACAGCCAGTTAAGAGACCGGCGGGGCCAGGAGCTGTGAATCGCCCCGTACGGGGTCACACATCTGAGGAAACAGGCCACCAAGTTTGATCAAGAGTCCTTGAGAAGCATCAAGGCACCGTGATTTGTATACCTTTGACGGGTTCCCAGAGTTTTCCAACTCCAGGATCCCTGTTCTGGTCCAGGCTTGTCTGGTCCACCAGGTTGTTGTTGCTGGTGGACCTGGTCCAGGCTTGTCGGGTCCAGCAGGTTGTTGTTGCTGGTGGTCCTCTTCCAGGCTTGTCTGGTCAACCAGGGTGTTGTTGCTGGTGGACCTGGTCCAGGCTTGTCGGGTCCAGCAGGTTGTTGTTGCTGGTGGACCTGGTCCAGGCTTGTCTGGTCCAGCAGGTTGTTGTTGCTGGTGGACCTGGTCCAGGCTTTTCTGCTTACCTGGTCAACCAGGTTGTTACTGATGGTGGCCCTGATCCACACATGCCTAGTGCTTACCTGGTTAACCAGATTGTTACTGCTGGCGGCCCTGTTTTATATCATTATAATCATAACTAAGAGCTAAACCCACAAGGGTCATACAGCGCTGCAGGGTAGGCCGTGTGAAGCGCTGAAGGAGCTATAATCAAAGTTTGTGAAATAAATTTGTTGATGTCAAAAAGTCCTCGAGGAGCCCTGTTCTATAACCTCCCAGATACCATCACTTAGGACTTATAATCGGTCTAAAGTCTAAGGCCCTTCACGTATTCCTTTCGTTCTACCTTGCGATCCTATTGTGCATTGCGTCCCATTTGAGTTCTTCATTCTTTCCGTATCTCAGCAGCTACAACTTAACACTACTGAACGTCATGTTATTCGCTGTACCCTGCAGCTAGGCTCTGTATCTTACAGCCAGGCTCTGTATCTTACAGCTGGGCTCTGTATCTTACAGCTGGGCTATGTATCTTACGGCTAGGTTATGTATCTTACAGCTGGACTCTGTATCTTACAGCTGGGCTCTGTATCTTACAGCTAGGCTATGTATCTTACAGCTAGGTTATGTATCTTACAGCTAGGTTATGTATCTTACAGCTAGGCTCTGTATCTTACAGCTAGGCTCTGTATCTTACAGCTAGACTATAAATAATAAGACATCACAAGAAACTTAAACGGAAATAAGAAATTTTGTTTATCTTTTTTGAGGGGTTATCCTGGATAATTTATAAATGTTACTCATGTGAACCTGTACTTAAATAAACGTACTAGCCACTGAATGACTTCACAAATATCTTATTGCGAAACTCTGGAGTTTTAATCTCAAGGAAAAGAGAGAGTCAAGGCCCCAGCACAGTGCCTTGATGTGGTGACTGTTCCCCTCGAGGGACGTTCCTTGATGCTGGTGAGGGGCTCTTGATATAGGGAATTGGATCTGTGCTCCAGTTCTGTGAATTAAGCCTGGAATGTTTTCTATCGTCCCCATACAGGCGCTGTATAATACCCATGGGTTTAGCGCTCCCCCCATGAAAATAATAATATAGTGACTGAAATTGTGTTTTGCTCTGTTTATTGCTGCCGTGTTGTGTCACACTAATTAACACCACGTAAGTGGTCAGATGATGTTTCAGTTGTGCTAAATGATCCCCTTCATGGAGGGTACATGAAGCCTCCACCGTTCCTTGTGTTCACACACACACACACACACACACACACACACACACATACAAGCACGCATTTACAACAGGCCTAGTGTCTAATCGACAAAATGGTAACTAACAGACGGTGGATCAAGCCTCCACCACACCTAGTGTTGACACATGCACACACAGACGGTGGATCAAGCCTCCACCACCTAGTGTTGACTGACACACACAGGAACGGTGGATCAAGCCTGCACTACACAAGTTAATAATAACATATTCGCAGACATGTAACTAGCGCCTGGCTCACTGCCACCTTCTCTACACTTGAAAGGATAAAGTGAGCAGGAAAATCAATAAGACTGTTATGAAAGTGGTATTTAAAACTACCTCCACTTACCTATGTCAAGTGAGGGACTTGCATCTCACGCCTATCGTTATAACGACCTCAATTCGTTAATGGAAACGTGGTGGGGGCAAATTGATATTAATTCAAGTGACGTTTCTGCTTAGTCCAAATACTATTCCAAAATCGAAAAAAGTGGATTTTTATTGCACGGCAGGCATTTTGGCTCGAAATTTTGATGTGGGGTGTTCATGAACAAGGTGAAGGTGCTCTGGAACATGAGAGAGCCCAGTCCTCATGAAGGTGAGCGTCGTGTGAAGGTGATGACGAGAGAACACCACGCAACACTACCCCGCACGGAGGCTGGAGCAACACTGAGGCGACCCAGGCAAGTCCGGCTTACCTACCCACCCCGAGTCCCACCACTCTAAGCGAACCCACCTTCCGAATCCTTTAACGGAGTTCTCTACTCCAGGGATTCCCAAAACCGCCATGAACCTCTGAAGAACTTATCTTTTCATCCGTCCTTCCGAGTTCGATTCTTCTAAACAAACTATCTTACCGAACCCTCTAAAAACACACTCTAAACGAACCCTCTAAGCGAACCCACTTTCCGAATCCTTTAACGGAGCTCTACTCCAGGGACTCCCAAAACCGACATGAACCTCTGAAGAATTATCTTTTCATCCGTCCCTCCAAGTTCGATTCTTCTAAACGAACTATCTTAACGAACCCTCTAAACGAACCCTCTAAACAAACCCTCTAAACGAATCCTCTAAACGAAACTCTCTAAAAGAAATCGAACCCTTTACATCAGGGGTTTACAAGGCAGGAATCCCACCCAAACCCTCTAAACGAACCCTCATTATGATTTTTTTTTCCAAACCCTTTACCCAAACTCTCAGTACGAAGGCTTCACAAACTTAGGGTCGCGGACCTGAAATTGTGCTTTTCATGTTCCAGGGATGACCCGATACCATTTGTTGATGTTCCAAATACGTCCCGATACCATTTTGTTGATCCAAATATGTTCCGATATCATCTGTTGTTCTAAATGTCCAGATGCACCTCTCTGTGTATATACACCAAAGGGTGAATA
Source organism: Cherax destructor (assembly GCA_009830355.1). NCBI lineage: Eukaryota > Metazoa > Arthropoda > Malacostraca > Decapoda > Parastacidae > Cherax > Cherax destructor. The sequence continues at coordinate 224,449 of WNWK01001814.1, forward strand.
TATCATTCAACGTATATGTTCCATGAAATATGTATTTCTCAGTGTATATTCACCAGGTGTCTATCTTTCAGTGTAAAAATACTAAGAGTGAAGTATCTCTCAGTGTATGTACACAGAGAAGTGTGTATCTGAATGGATATACACCGAAAAGTGTATATCTCTTAGTATATTTAACCAAGAGGTGGGGGCGGGGGGGGCTAGGATTTATGACTCGACCCCTGCAACCACAACAAGGTGAGCACACACACACACACACACACACACACACACACACACACACACACACACACACACACACACACACACACACACACACACACACACACACACACACACACAATGGATGATAGGAGAACGAGGGGTGATACGATAACACACAAAATACTGAGAGGAATTGACAAGGTGAATAGGTACAGGTTGTTTGAGAGATGGAACACTAAACCAGGACTCAGCTTGAAGCTGAAAACTCAGATGAGTCATAGGGCTGTTAGGAAGTATTTCTTCAGCCTTAGTCAGGAAGTAGAACGAACTGTAGTGTGAAGTGGTAGAGGCAGGTTCCATGCATAGCTTCAAGAAGAGGTACGAAAAGGCTCTCGAAGCCAAGAGTAAACCTAGTACCAACTAACGAAGAGATGGGGCCAAGATTCGACCCCTGTAACCATATATAGGTGAGTGCACATACAGAGATGAGGACGGGGAAAGGCTGCAAAAGAATCTGGACACACTGCAGGGTTGTCAGATAAGTGGTTGCTCGAATTCAACCCCCAGCAAATGCATGGTTATGGAGATTAGGGAAGGATCCACAAGACTGGACACAGAGTATAGACTCGGGGAACAAAGACTGCATACCTTATTCAAAGAGGACCTGGGAGTAAGCATAGTGCCTAGCATATCACCAGAGGCCCTCATCAACCAATTAATATCTGTAGTCAATACTCGCCTGGCAAATCTGAGAGTGACTTTCGGGAATCTCAACAAAGAGTTATACCGAGAGTTTTGTACAACATATGTCAGACTATTCTTAGAATACACAGCACCAGTATGGAACCCACACCTGAGGAAGCTCGTTATTAAGCTGAAGAAGTATGCAACAAGACTGGTTCCAGAGCTAAGGTGTATAACAACCTTGAAGGACAAGAGGACCAGGGGAGACATGATAACAACATACAAAATACTCAGAGGAATAGATAGAGCAGACAGGGGACAGGCTATTTGAGAGGCTGGAAACAGGTACTCGGGGGCACAGCTGTAAGTTAAAGACACACACGTGTCACTTGGATGTCAGGAATTATTTATTTAGTCTCAGGGTGGACGGGAAGTGAAATGACCTCGAGGGAGAAGTGATGGAGGAAGCAGGCTCCATACACAGTTTTAAGAATAGATACGATAGGGCCCACGAGGCTAGGAGAGAGTGATTCTGGCAAGCAGGAGCTGAGTCTCGACCCCTGCAACCACAATTAGGTGAGTACAATTAGGTGAGTACAACACACACACACACACACACACACACTGAGAACAAGCTTTAATCTCTATTTCAGGTATTAAAGCATCATTGATGTTAACATACAAGTGAATAACACCTTTAACCACAAACTGGCGTCAGTGTTGTGCATCTGACACTTCACCTAACAAGCTCTCTTAGTGTGTATACTCTTCAATGTTAGTCTTACCTTTATCATTATTATTGGCACCCTGTGAGAAGAATGGCACCCTGTGGGGAAGAATGGCACCCTGTGGGGACGAATGGCACCCTGTAGGGAAGAATGGCACCCAGTGAGGAATAATGGCACCCTGTGGGGAAGAACGGCACCCTATGGGGAAGAATGGCACCCTGTGGGGAAGAATGGCACCCTGTGGGGAAGAATGGCACCCTGTAGGGAGAATGGCACCCTGTGGGGAACAATGGCACCCTGTGGGAAGAATGGCACCCTGTAGGGAGAATGGCACCCTGTAGGAAGAATGGCACCCTGTAGGAAGAATGGTACCCTGTAGGGAGAATGGTACCCTGTAGGGAGAATGGCACCCTGTAGGAAGAATGGCACCCTGTAGGAAGAATGGTACCCTGTAGGGAGAATGGTACCCTGTAGGGAGAATGGCACCCTGTAGGAAGAATGGCACCCTGTAGGAAGAATGGCACCCTGTGGGGAAGAATGGCACCCTGTAAAAAGAATGGTACCCTGTAGGGAGAATGATGCCCTGTAGGGAGAATGGCACCCTGTAGGAAGAATGGTACCCTGTAGGGAGAATGGCACCCTATAGGAAGAATGGCACCCTGTAGGAAGAATGGTACCCTGTAGGGAGAATGGTACCCTGTAGGGAGAATGGCACCCTGTGGGAAGAGTGGCTGGAGTGGCAAAGGCGCTTCCTGTGATCGTTTTGCTTGTACCTCTTCTGCAACATTGCAAGCTCCTGATGTGTTGATTGCAACACGAAAGGCCTAGAGCTATCATTCAACTCCTACCCATGTAGAGAAGAGTTCAGCTCCATGCTCCGGAACCATATCGTTCCGGAGTAGTTTGTGTGGATATCAAGTGGTTTTGTGTGGACATCAAGCAGTCTTATGTGGATATTAAGCAGTTTGTGTGGATATCAAGTGGTTTTGTGTGGACATCAAGCAGTCTTATGTGGATATTAAGCAGTTTGTGTGGATATCAAGTGGTTTTGTGTGGATATCAAGCAGTTTGTATGAATATTAAGCAGTTTGTGTGGATATCAAGCAGTTTGTGTGGATATTAAGCAGTTTGTGTGGATATCAAGCAGTCTTATGTGGATATCAAGCAGTTTGTGTGGATATCAAGCAGTTTGTGTGGATATCAAGCAGTTTGTGTGGATATCAAGCAGTTTGTGTGGATATTAAGCAGTTTGTGTGGATATCAAGCAGTCTTATGTGGATATCAAGCAGTTTGTGTGGATATCAAGCAGTGTGTGTGGATATCAAGCAGTTTGTGTGGATATCAAGCAGTTTGTGTGGATATCAAGCAGTTTGTGTGGATATCAAGCAGTTTGTGTGGATATCAAGCAGTTTGTGTGGATATCAAGCAGTTTGTGTGGATATTAAGCAGTTTGTGTGGATATCAAGCAGTTTGTGTGGATATCAAGCAGTTTGTGTGGATATCAAGCAGTGTGTGTGGATATCAAGCAGTCTTATGTGGATATCAAGCAGTTTGTGTGGATATCAAGCAGTCTTATGTGGATATCAAGCAGTTTGTGTGGATATCAAGCAGTTTGTGTGGATATCAAGCAGTTTGTGTGGATATCAAGCAGTTTGTGTGGATATTAAGCAGTTTGTGTGGATATCAAGCAGTTTGTGAGCAGTTTACCTCAGGTTGGTGATGGGGGTAATGAGAGTTTTGGTTCCCCTCACAACAATTCCCCTCACAACAATTCCCCTCACAACAATTCAACTCTCAGAAACAAGATTCTCTGCATTATATCGAACTAGAAATCAAAGTGGAGAGATCGACTTGAATAAGAAGACATAGAAGACAAGTAACAATAACAGTAACTACACCTCGAGCCCATCTTTCAAGCGCACAACAACAATAAAAAAATCACCATTTGTGCCCCAGTTCGTGTATTTGTGATTCCACGTTTTTTCTACACGATAAAATCCTTATGATTGTCTTTCACATGTTCTGTGCAGTTACTTCCTGGTACTAGCAGCTACTCCCTGGTACTAGCAGCTACTCCCTGGTACTAGCAGCTACTCCCTGGTACTAGCAGCTACTCCCTGGTACTAGCAGCTACTCCCTGGTACTAGCAGCTACTCCCTGGTACTAGCAGCTACTCCCTGGTACTAGCAGCTACTCCCTGGTACTAGCAGCTACTCCCTGGTACTAGCAGCTACTCCCTGGTACAGCTCCGTCTGTTACACTTGATGTTGTAGCTCCGTCTGTTACACTTGATGCTGTAGCTCCGTCTGTTACGCTTGATGTTGTAGCTCCGTCTGTTACACTTGATGCTGTAGCTCCGTCTGTTACACTTGATGCTGTAGCTCCGTCTGTTACGCTTGATGTTGTAGCTCCGTCTGTTACACTTGATGTTGTAGCTCCGTCTGTTACGCTTGATGTTGTAGCTCCGTCTGTTACACTTGATGTTGTAGCTCCGTCTGTTACACTTGATGTTGTAGCTCCGTCTGTTACACTTGATGTTGTAGCTCCGTCTGTTACACTTGATGCTGTAGCTCCGTCTGTTACACTTGATGCTGTAGCTCCGTCTGTTACACTTGATGCTGTAGCTCCGTCTGTTACACTTGATGCTGTAGCTCCGTCTGTTACACTTGATGCTGTAGCTCCGTCTGTTACACTTGATGCTGTAGCTCCGTCTGTCACACTTGATGCTGTAGCTCCGTCTGTTACACTTGATGCTGTAGCTCCGTCTGTTACACTTGATGTTGTAGCTCCGTCTGTTACACTTGATGCTGTAGCTCCGTCTGTTACACTTGATGCTGTAGCTCCGTCTGTTACACTTGATGTTGTAGCTCCGTCTGTTACACTTGATGTTGTAGCTCCGTCTGTTACACTTGATGCTGTAGCTCCGTCTGTTACACTTGATGTTGTAGCTCCGTCTGTTACACTTGATGTTGTAGCTCCGTCTGTTACACTTGATGCTGTAGCTCCGTCTGTTACACTTGATGTTGTAGCTCCGTCTGTTACACTTGATGTTGTAGCTCCGTCTGTTACACTTGATGCTGTAGCTCCGTCTGTTACACTTGATGTTGTAGCTCCGTCTGTTACACTTGATGTTGTAGCTCCGTCTGTTACACTTGATGTTGTAGCTCCGTCTGTTACACTTGATGTTGTAGCTCCGTCTGTTACACTTGATGCTGTAGCTCCGTCTGTTACACTTGATGTTGTAGCTCCGTCTGTTACACTTGATGCTGTAGCTCCGTCTGTTACACTTGATGCTGTAGCTCCGTCTGTTACACTTGATGCTGTAGCTCCGTCTGTTACACTTGATGTTGTATCTCCGTCTGTTACACTTGATGCTGTAGCTCCGTCTGTTACACTTGATGCTGTAGATCCGTCTGTTACACTTGATGCTGTAGCTCCGTCTGTTACACTTGATGTTGTAGCTCCGTCTGTTACACTTGATGCTGTAGCTCCGTCTGTTACACTTGATGTTGTAGCTCCGTCTGTTACACTTGATGCTGTAGCTCCGTCTGTTACACTTGATGCTGTAGCTCCGTCTGTTACACTTGATGCTGTAGCTCCGTCTGTTACACTTGATGCTGTAGCTCCGTCTGTTACACTTGATGCTGTAGCTCCGTCTGTTACACTTGATGTTGTAGCTCCGTCTGTTACACTTGATGTTGTAGCTCCGTCTGTTACACTTGATGCTGTAGCTCCGTCTGTTACACTTGATGTTGTAGCTCCGTCTGTTACACTTGATGCTGTAGCTCCGTCTGTTACACTTGATGTTGTAGCTCCGTCTGTTACACTTGATGTTGTAGCTCCGTCTGTTACACTTGATGCTGTAGCTCCGTCTGTTACACTTGATGTTGTAGCTCCGTCTGTTACACTTGATGCTGTAGCTCCGTCTGTTACACTTGATGCTGTAGCTCCGTCTGTTACACTTGATGCTGTAGCTCCGTCTGTTACACTTGATGTTGTAGCTCCGTCTGTTACACTTGATGCTGTAGCTCCGTCTGTTACACTTGATGCTGTAGCTCCGTCTGTTACACTTGATGCTGTAGCTCCGTCTGTTACACTTGATGTTGTAGCTCCGTCTGTTACACTTGATGCTGTAGCTCCGTCTGTTACACTTGATGTTGTAGCTCCGTCTGTTACACTTGATGTTGTAGCTCCGTCTGTTACACTTGATGTTGTAGCTCCGTCTGTTACACTTGATGTTGTAGCTCCGTCTGTTACACTTGATGTTGTAGCTCCGTCTGTTACACTTGATGTTGTAGCTCCGTCTGTTACACTTGATGTTGTAGCTCCGTCTGTTACACTTGATGTTGTAGCTCCGTCTGTTACACTTGATGCTGTAGCTCCGTCTGTTACACTTGATGTTGTAGCTCCGTCTGTTACACTTGATGTTGTAGCTCCGTCTGTTACACTTGATGCTGTAGCTCCGTCTGTTACACTTGATGTTGTAGCTCCGTCTGTTACACTTGATGTTGTAGCTCCATCTGTTACACTTGATGTTGTAGCTCCGTCTGTTACACTTGATGTTGTAGCTCCGTCTGTTACACTTGATGCTGTAGCTCCGTCTGTTACACTTGATGTTGTAGCTCCGTCTGTTACACTTGATGCTGTAGCTCCGTCTGTTACACTTGATGCTGTAGCTCCGTCTGTTACACTTGATGCTGTAGCTCCGTCTGTTACACTTGATGTTGTAGCTCCGTCTGTTACACTTGATGCTGTAGCTCCGTCTGTTACACTTGATGTTGTAGCTCCGTCTGTTACACTTGATGTTGTAGCTCCGTCTGTTACACTTGATGTTGTAGCTCCGTCTGTTACACTTGATGTTGTAGCTCCGTCTGTTACACTTGATGTTGTAGCTCCGTCTGTTACACTTGATGTTGTAGCTCCGTCTGTTACACTTGATGTTGTAGCTCCGTCTGTTACACTTGATGTTGTAGCTCCGTCTGTTACACTTGATGTTGTAGCTCCGTCTGTTACACTTGATGTTGTAGCTCCGTCTGTTACACTTGATGCTGTAGCTCCGTCTGTTACACTTGATGCTGTAGCTCCGTCTGTTACACTTGATGCTGTAGCTCCGTCTGTTACACTTGATGTTGTAGCTCCGTCTGTTACACTTGATGTTGTAGCTCCGTCTGTTACACTTGATGTTGTAGCTCCGTCTGTTACACTTGATGCTGTAGCTCCGTCTGTTACACTTGATGCTGTAGCTCCGTCTGTTACACTTGATGTTGTAGCTCCGTCTGTTACACTTGATGTTGTAGCTCCGTCTGTTACACTTGATGCTGTAGCTCCGTCTGTTACACTTGATGCTGTAGCTCCGTCTGTTACACTTGATGTTGTAGCTCCGTCTGTTACACTTGATGTTGTAGCTCCGTCTGTTACACTTGATGTTGTAGCTCCGTCTGTTACACTTGATGTTGTAGCTCCGTCTGTTACACTTAACATCAAGAAAATGCTATTGATAAAAGTTGATTTATTAAAAAAATGCAACAAAATTTAAAACCATTAAAGGTTTATTTCCCATTTTAGGCATATACAGTCAACCCCCGGTTCTCGTCGGTAATCCGTTCCAGACGGCCCGTCGACCACCGGATCGCGAAGCAGGACTGTTTAACTGTGGATAAGCTGCTGTTATTAGGACCTGGTACTACGACGATGAACTTGACAAAATGTGTTCAACATTGGTCGATTCTATGCCAAAGCGTAGCAATGCTTATAAAAGCAAAGGGTAGTCATATCTCTTATTAAATCAATTATCTGTCGTATCATCTCTACCTGGCACTTTGCAAGTGAAGTATTGCTGTTTGGAAGGTGGTTGCATATGCGTGTGTGTGTGTGTGTGTGTGTGTACTCACTTATATGTGGCTGCAGGGGTCGATTCCCAGCTCCTGGCCCCGTGTGTGTGATATTTACCTCCTTGGACTAATTTACTTGGCGATATATTATATACCATTAATATAATAATGCGGGTATTCCTCACTCAGATGGCGCAGCCATTGAAAAAAGTCAAGTTATTATAATTAATTTTCGTTATTTTAATAATTAGTGTTCTTACATGCTCCTATAGTATTTTTCGAAAATAATATGAAATATTCTATAAATATATTGATTTTTATAGATTTTTAATGGGATTTTTTAAAAATATGTAAATAATTAATAAATATTACAAAATGTTATAAAACTTGAGAGCTCATGGGAATGTATTGGGTGTGATGTGGCCAGGCTTTGGCACCTCGTTGATTTTGTGGCTTACGCCACTCTGGATACTGCCGCTTCGAATCCCCATGTTGAGTAGTTTGATGTACCCCGTGTCCACAACAACCTATGTAAGAATTCTATGCACATAAAGGGCCCTAGAATCTGGAACTCATTACCAGTAAATACTAAAATAACCTTGTCTGAAAATCAATTTAAGACTCTTCTCAAAAACCACCTAATCACCCTAAACTAAATACTCATACTGTAAATTTCTCTCAAAATGCTCAATGTTATTTTCATTAAGATAATTTAACTTTTGCTATTATGTTCCATCCTACTAAACACTAGTTACAATGTCTATTATCATTTTGTAAATCGAACCCCAATATCTCTCATTCCCTCAGGCACTACATGATCCCTGCGGGTGTAACTCTTCTCCATGAATGTAATAATGGCACCAGGTGTTCTCGTCACAGCTGCGTCTCCTCATAACACTCCCTGCTTCCCCAATAGTATTTTCTTTTTATAAGAAAATTCGTTGTGTTCAACTTTTATTGACGGGATAAAAAAAATAGTAAGATAAGTAAATTACATATAAAGATATATGCCATGAACTTGGCAGCTCATGGCATTGAGGGAAAAGTGCTGTCATGGATCGAGTCATGGCTCACCAATAGGAAGCAGAGAGTGTGCTTAAATGGGGTTAAATCCGAGTGGGGACTTGTAACAAGTGGTGTTCCCCAGGGATCAGTCTTAGGCCAGTTGTTGTTTATAATATATGTCTGTTACTGCTGGCCGGACGTAGTCCAACGTACGAACCACACCCCGGCTGATCTGGCACTGACTTTAGGTATCTGTCCAGCTCCCTCTTGAAGACAACCAGGGGTCTGTTGGTAATTCCCCTTATGGCTGGTGGGAGACTATTGAACAGTCTTGGGCCCCGGACACTTATTGCGATTAATTTTAAACTGTTAATTAACTTCAGCACATCAGGTCTCAGTAATATTATTTTCTTTCGTTATGAGTAAGAATATAAATGGAAATCAGATTTTCTTTATAAAGTAAAATACCCAATAGAAATGGGTGTAAAAATAGGCTCTGCAGTGCAAAGTTTATATCGGCAAAGAAAAGAAAACCCAAAGGGTCCCCCCAATGAAAAGCAGGGATGCCACTAGCACGTTGAGAGACAACACAATAAGTGTCAGGGGCCCAAGGCTGTTCAGCTGCCTCCCAGCATACATAAGGGGATTACCAATAGACTCCTGGCTGTTTTCAAACAGGCACTGGACAGGCACCTAAAGTCGGTACCTCTCTACACATCACACAGATATGTATTGTTATTTGCAAAAATATATGCATACAGAGAGACCAAGTGACGTTTACACGTTGTGAATAAGTCACTAACAAACACACACACACACACACAGAAGAGATAAAAAGACAGATTGATTCATTTAGGCCCATTTTACCTCTCTACACATCACACAGTCTTCCGCCCTGGCTAAATCAAACAACGCTGACCTGGAGGGGATCGAACACAGGACAGGCCAGTGTGTTAACCCCTTGGCCAACTGGCCTCACCTACCATGGATATTTATGATGATAAATAAGACACATATGACACAGTTAAGTATCTTTATTCCGAGACGTTTCGCTTTAGCAGCTACTCCCTGGTACTAGCAACGCCCCCGCGGCCCGGTCTGTGACCAACAGTCTTGAAGAAGAAAAACCCCAAGCGGAACAACAGTAAGACACAACCTGATATATATGGAGTGGTGGTGTGAAACATCCAGTGGTTTAACCATATTACACGTTTCTCCCTCTCCACGTGGATCACGTGGATCATTAACTTAAGTTTAAAACGGTTACTTAACGTCTCATTTTTCTCCCTTCGTAACAAAGCGTTGAACTGGTGGATTTGCTTCTCTTGAGCTGCCACTGTTTCGTTTAGGACCTCTTTTTCCCGCTCAGTAATTTTACTTTTATTTACGAGGCCTTCATTTTCTTCCTTGAACTTCAGTTGAAGTTCATAATATTTTTCGACCTCCCCTCTCAAACGTTTTGTTTCATCAGACTCTTTGTTTAGCTCTATATATGCATGACTCAGGTAGGACTTGAGTAACCCGTGTTCCGCACGAAGGATATCCACCTCGACGCCACAACATTCATCTAACTCTCTGTCCTTGTCTTCCAGTACTTGGTTCAGAGAGGCAGCCTCCACTCCAAACTCCATGAAGATATTCTGGAGGTCCAACAACTCAGTTTTTAAGTCTTCAAGCGTTTTGTGGTGCGTGTCTTTTTCACTTTGGCACTGAGACAGTTCCTGCTCCAACAGTGGCAGGAAACTTTGGCACGCGTCACCATCTTTTACCATATTTTTAAACATCCCATTATTATTTTGGAGTTGTTGAATAAGGCGGTCTTTAGCCTCCAAGACATTTTTGACCATCTTGTAATTGTCTTCGAGTCCCTGAATATACACAATCAGTTTTTATACCATATCTTTCACCTCCTGCCTACGCTGTTTTTCTATCAACAAGCCATTTTGCACCGCCACCTTCTGGTCTTTCTCCTCCTTCAAGTATCTTAGTAGAGCCTCCTTCTCCTTCAAGGATCTTCGTAGAGCCGCCTCCTCCTCCTTCAAGGATCTTTTCTGAGCCTCCTCCTTCAAGGATTTTTGCTGTTCCTCCTTCTCCCCTTTCTCCTCCTTCGAGGATCTTAGCAGAGCTTCCTTCTGTTCTTTTTCTTCCACTAAGGATCTTATCTGAGCCTCCCTGACCAGCACACTGGAGTCTGGCAGCCTCTTCTGAGCCTGGCTCTCTGCCTCCAGAGCTGTGTGCTCGTCACGGGCAGCCAGAGAGCCTTCGTCCACTACCTTGGTTAGGACCTGTCCACTCCCGGCTCCCTGCCTCCCGTCACGATAGGTCACGGGAGGATCCTAGAGAGCTTTGTGATGGTAGTAATCGTAGAAGCCGTCGTCATCGTCTGAGTCCGACATATCTAAGTCTGAGTCGTCGTCTGAGAAGCGGTCGCCCCAGAAGTCATCATCTGGGAACAGATTATCATCGTCAGATAGATCATCCTCGTAGTAGCTGTGATATACACGAGGGTATCCAGCAGCTGGCTGTAGGTGCCCATCTCTCTCGTGGTCGCCTGGAACAAGAGGAAGTCCACCTGCTTGTTCCGCGACATCCACACCTTCGTGTCCTACAGGAGGGTATCCGACAGCTAGCGCTAGTGCACCAACACCGTCTTGTTCACCAAGACGGCGTCCACCAGGGCCGCCACGTAGGACGTTACTCGTTAGTAACATAACTGTTAAATAATGTAACAGCAAATTCATAATTTTATATTTACTAAAATAAGTAATTTACTTGTTTGTGTTAGAAGCATTTCTTAGATGACATCAGAAGCGAAGGAAAGACCGATGGAAGTTAAGGATTAAGGATTGGGGATTAGGGATTTTATTTCTTTGCATAGTTTACAATGTGTAATTACAATTTTGGTTAGCTAAGTTCAAAGAAAGCCACTATCATGCCGAGGCATTTCGGGCAGCGATGGACGCTCTTGCTGCCACTATCATGCCGAGGCATCAGATGGACGCTCTTGCTGCCACTATCATGCCGAGGCATCAGATGGACGCTCTTGCTGCCACTATCATGCCGAGGCATCAGATGGACGCTCTTGCTCACCATTTTGGGAAAATGTTCGTTTGATTTTCCGTGAACTAAAGGAAAACATTACCTGACCCATACTAGTCTAGTTCACCTCAGTTTGTCTCCATCCAGTTGTAGCCTTTCCTATCACCTGTTTTTGTTCTCATTAGTTCTACATCATCAGTACAGTTCAACTTAATTAAATGGCTTTACCCTTGCCTGTGTGCCAGCGAAAATTGTTATAATTATAACCTTCATTTTTAAAGGGGTGGAGGGGTAAGCCAGCGGAAGGCCTCGGACAGATGAGCAAAAGCTCCAGCTGTGGGTCATCATATGACTAAGACCCGCTTGTGGACACAAGCATCTAGGAATCACTTCTTGGACGACTATCACTGTAAAACATTACAAGAACGTATAATCTACACTAGGGGTGGGCAAGTTCTTCAATAAGAAGTCACATAAATACTTTTGAATGTTTATAAATAAAAAACAACTATACAGTAGGCCTACTCACCAGAGCAGAATATTTTTAAACTCTGCTCGTTGAAAACTTTGATTGAGTCTATTTTTGCAGTTAATAGTTTAAAATCTGGCTGATGTGATGTCAAGGCTGTTAGTGAGGATAGCACCATGTTATGACATGATAAATTGCATTACAGAGAAGACAGATTCACAGCTGTAAGTTGTCCCAAAAAACAGAGAGTAGTGGGAAGCCAGTTTTCAGAATACTGGGATACGATACAAGATGCTTAACAACCACAGGGGGAGTTGAATAATAGCTCTAGACCTTTCGTGTTGCAATCAACTCATCAGGAGCTTGCAAAGTTGCAGAAATGAGTAAGAAATCTCAGCAGATTCGTTCCAAGTGACGCTTACAGTATGCCTAAATTGAAAATTAATAATCCATCGAACTTTAGGTATAAGTAACAGGTAAGCTAACTAAAAGTGTACAAAAAAATTATAGAGTAAAATAATTGAAGGTGGACATTTGTAAAAATATGCAGGGTGACCTGGAGTGTTTACCTGGAGAGAGTTCCGGGGGTCAACGCCCCCGCGGCCCGGTCTGTGACCAGGCCTCATGGTGGATCAGAGCCTGATCAACCAGGCTGTTACTGCTGGCCGCACGCAGGTCCAACGTACTATCCACAGCCTAGCTGGTCAGGTAAAGTCATCATCCACAGAAGGGAAACCACAAGCGGGACAACAGTAAGACACAACCTGATATATATGGAGTGGTGGTGTGAAACATCCAGTGGTTTAACCATATTACCCGTTTCTCCCTCTCCATGTGGATCACGTGGATCATTAACTTAAGTTTAAACCGGGTGCTTAACTTCTCATTTTTCTCCCTTCGTAACGAAGAGTGCCATACTCTTTGGCACGAAATATAAACTGAGCAGGGTAAATAATTTTAATGTCCGGTGTAATGGGGAATCCATCACTTCAGTTTCCTCAGTAAAATATCTGGGAATCCCCTTTGACCCATGCATGTCAGGAGAATTGATAGGGAACAGTGTAGTAAAGAAAGCGAATGCCAGACTGAAGTTCCTCTACAGACAAGCACAGTGTCTACCTACTGAGGCTCGCAGTACACTATGTCTTGCCCTTATACAATGTCATATGGACTACGCTTGCTCTTCATGGTACTCTGCCTTGACAAAAAAACTGAAAGATAAACTGCAAATCGCCCAGAACAAAATGATAAGATTCATCCTGGACCTGGGACCAAGAGAACATGTAGGCCAGGATGAATTACAACAATTAGATATGCTGCTCCAACAGTGGCAGGAAACTTTGGCACTGAGACAGTTGCTGATCCAACAGTGGCAGGAAACTTTGGCACTGAGACAGTTGCTGCTCCAACAGTGGCAGGAAACTTTGGCACTGAGACAGTTCCTGCTCCAACAGTGGCAGGAAACTTTGGCACTGAGACAGTTCCTGCTCCAACAGTGGCAGGAAACTTTGGCACTGAGACAGTTCCTGCTCCAACAGTGGCAGGAAACTTTGGCACTGAGACAGTTCCTGCTCCAACAGTGGCAGGAAACTTTGGCACTGAGACAGTTCCTGCTCCAACAGTGGCAGGAAACTTTGGCACTGAGACAGTTCCTGCTCCAACAGTGGCAGGAAACTTTGGCACTGAGACAGTTCCTGCTCCAACAGTGGCAGGCGTCACCATCTTTTACCATGTTTTTCAACAGCCTATTATTATTTTGGAGTTGTTGAATAAGGCGGTCTTTAGCCTCCAAGACATTTTGTTACTCCCTGGTACTAGCAGTTACTCCCTGGTACTAGCAGTTACTCCCTGGTACTAGCAGCTACTCCCTGGTACTAGCAGTTACTCCCTGGTGCTAGCAGTTACTCCCTGGTACTAGCAGCTACTCCCTGGTACTAGCAGTTACTCCCTGGTGCTAGCAGTTACTCCCTGGTACTAGCAGCTACTCCCTGGTACTAGCAGTTACTCCCTGGTGCTAGCAGTTACTACATGGTACTGGCAGCTACTTGGAACTAGCAGCTACCACCTATTACTAGCAGCAACTACCTAGTACTACCAGCTACTATCTAGTACTAGCAGCTACTACCTAGTACTAGCAGCTACTCTCTGGTACTAGCAGCTATTACCTGATACTAACAGCCACTACCTAGTACTAAGCAGCTATTATCTACTACTAGCAGCTACTACGTAGTACTAGCAGCTACTACCTGGTACTAGCAGCTACTACCTGGTACTAGCCACTACTACCTAGTACTAACAGCTACTACCTGGTAATAGCAGCTACTACCTAGTACAAGCAGCTACCTTGTACTAGCAGCTACTACCTGGTACTAGCAGCTACTACCTAGTACTAGCAGCTACTACCTAGTACTAGCAGCTACTATCTGGTACTAGCAGCTATTACCTGATACTAACAGCCACTACCTAGTACTAAGCAGCTATTATCTACTACTAGCAGCTACTACGTAGTACTAGCAGCTACTACGTAGTACTAGCAGCTACTACGTAGTACTAGCAGCTACTACGTAGTACTAGCAGCTACTACCTGGTACTAGCAGCTACTACCAGGTACTAGCCACTACTACCTCGTACTAACAGCTACTACCTGGTAATAGCAGCTACTACCTAGTACAAGCAGCTACCTTGTACTAGCAGCTACTACCTGGTACTAGCAGCTACTACCTAGTACTAGCAGCTACTACCTAGTACTAGCAGCTACTATCTGATACTAGCAGCTATTACCTGATACTAACAGCCACTACCTAGTACTAAGCAGCTATTATCTACTACTAGCAGCTATTATCTACTACTAGCAGCTACTACCTGGTACTAGCAGCTACTACCTGGTACTAGAAGCTACTACCTGGTACTAGCCACTACTACCTAGTACTAACAGCTACTACCTGGTAATAGCAGCTACTACCTGGTAATAGCAGCTACTACCTAGTACAAGCAACTACCTTGTACTAGCAGCTACTACCTGGTACTAGCAGCTACTACATGGTAGTGGCAGCGACTACCTAGTACCAGCAGCTACCTGGTACTAGCAGCGACTATCTACTACTAGCAGTTACTACCTACTACTAGCAGCTACTACCTAGTACTAGTAGCGACTACCTAGTACTAGCAGCTACTTCCTAGTACTAGCAGCTACTACCTAGTACTAGCAGCTACTACCTAGTACTAGTAGCTACCTAGTACTAGTAGCTACCTAGTACTAGTAGCTACCTAGTACTAGCAGCTACTACCTAGTATAGCAGCTACTACCTAGTACTAGCAGCTATTACCTAGTACTAGCAGCTACTACCTAGAACTAGCAGCTACCTATTACTAGCAGCTATCACCTAGTACTAGCAGCTATCACCTAGTACTAGCAGCGACTACCTATTACTAGCAGCTACTACCTATTATTAGCAGCTACTAATTATTATTAGCAGCTACTACCTATTACTAGCAGCGACTATTATTAGCAGCGACTACCTATTACTAGCAGCGACTACCTATTACTAGCAGCTACCTGGAAAAATAATAGGGAGAATTATCCTGTGATGTTAATAATAGGGAAAATTATGGTGTGGCAAAACATACAAGGTAAACCATCATGATTGATGGAGTATAACAGGAAAAGTATAATATAATGGAATACAAGTCCAATCATTCACTTTATACCAGGAAAACTATAGTGATATGACATACCATCCTGTGTGCTAGATGTGGTAGTAAACAAACCCATCCTGTATACAGGTTAGGTTAGGTAAGGTTAGGTAAGGTTAGGTTAGGTTAGGTTAGGTTAGGTAAGGTTAGGTAAGGTAAGGTAAGGTTAGGTTAGGTTAGGTTAGGTTGGGTAAGGTAAGGTAAGTAGATGAATGGTTCAGAGAACCGACGAGTTGGTAAATTAGACACATATGCAACACTTGGGTATCTTTATTGAGGAAACGTTTCGCCACACAGTGGCTTCATCAGTCCATACAAAGGAGAATCGTGAAGAACAGGAGTAGTTTGAGGTGGTCAGTCCCTCAACCTTGAGTCGATGTTGTCAGTCCATCAATCTTGAATATAATACAGCATATGTGCGAAGAGGTAGCTTATATACTGTAGACAGGAGAGGTGCAGCAGTCGTAGGAGGTGTCACATTTGCCCAATGTGGATGTAGGTCGTGCCCAAGGGTTAGGCAGCTGGAACACTGCTGCGTAGGTAGTTGGAACACAGCTGTGTAGGTAGCTGGAACATTGCTGTGTAGGTAGCTGGAACACTGCTGTGTAGGTAGCTGGAACACTGCTGTGTAGGTAGCTGGAACACTGCTGTGTAAGTAGCTGGAACACTGCTGTGTAGGTAGCTGGAACACTGCTGTGTCGGTAGCTGGAACACTGCTGTGTAGGTAGCTGGAACACTGCTGTGTAAGTAGTTGGAACACTGCTGTGTAGGTAGCTGGAACACTGCTGTGTAAGTAGTTGGAACACTGCTGTGTTTAGTGAAAAAACTTCACAGCCCTGAGCACAAAAGAACACAAGAAAAACAAGTAATACAACAGGCCTACTGGCCCATACTAGGCATACCAATTACACACTCAAACATTGACACTCATGTCCAGCATCACTAGACATGAACGTTGCTAAATGGAAAGTGCACTGCATCCTGGACAGTGACCCTAATTGTCGAACCCAGGATGCTTGGTGAAACCTGTGAAACTGGCTGGAAAAATAGCATTGCTGGCTGAGAGAAATACATTGCTGGATGGAAGGTGTTGATGTATGGAAGAAGGTGTTGAAGTATGGAAGGTGTTGAAGTATGGAAGGTGTTGATGTATGGAAGGTGTTGAAGTATGGAAGGTGTTATATGAATGGAAGGTGTTGTATGAATGGAAGGTGTTGTATGAATGGAAGGTGTTGTATGAATGGAAGGTGTTTTATGAATGGAAGGTGTTGTATGAATGGAAGGTGTTGTATGAATGGAAGGTGTTGTATGAATGGAAGTGTTGTATGAATGGAAGGTGTTGTATGAATGGAAGGTGTTGTATGAATGGAAGGTGTTGTATGAATGGAAGGTGTTGTATGAATGGAAGGTGTTGATGGATGTAACATGTTGCTGGCTGGAAAAATACATAGTTGACGACAGAAATGACAGCCTGCCAGGAAAAAGACAGCTGGCCGGAGAAAAGACATTGATGGCTGCGAACACAGGAACTGATGGCTGCAGAAAAAAGACTAAGTTATTAAGGTTGTTATGGTTACAATTATTTCTATTGACTATGAATGACTAACCTATTAGATTATATCACTACACATGATATACAGTGATACCTCGCATATCCGGTCTGCCATTATCTGAACCTCTCCAATATTTGAACAGGCCCTGAGAAAGGGCAAATTTCTAAAATTATTACTAAAACATCCGAACAGCCATTCGGATGTTTTCTGACACCTCAAAAACTGGAAAAAGTGCCGAAAGAAAAGTGATGGCAAAGCCACAGAGCTTGGAACTGGATCAGTGCGTGATAAAGTGGTACCTACAACGTGGTAGTGGTATGATGGTTCGTGGCGCCCAACATAAAATGGCTGCAGATATCCGGGAGGCTATTATTCGAGTCCAGAGTGTCTGGTCCCACCGTCAGACAACATTCGATTCATTTTTTAAACCTACAACGCCATCGCCGATGGCCATATGACGGTACAGATGAGCATTTTTTCCCTCTCACATATCCGGAAACTCAATGTTTCCAAACTGGTCTCGGCCCATATAGTTTGGATATGAGAGGTATCACTGTACTGTATTAATGTACAGTCATCCCTCGGTTTTCGATTTTAATCCGTTCCAGATTGATCGGCTAAAACCAAAATCGGCGAAAACCAAAACTATTTTCCCCATAAGAAATAATGGAAATTCAATTAATCCGTTCCAGAAACCCAGAAGTTTGGAAAAAAAATTTTTTGGGGGCCTTAAAGATAGATTTACATGCACAAATGAATGAAATGAATGTGGCACTTACCCTTACTGAAGACTGATGTTGTTGGATGGAAGAGAGATAGGAGGGGAGAGGGTAGAAACCCTAATTTTTGGAAGGGGAATCCCCCTCCATAAGGACTCTAGGTACCAAGTCCTCATCTGGGGTCACTTCCCTTCTTTGTCTTTTAATCCCACTAGGACCAGCTTGTGATTCACTGCACACCTGTGGCACTAAATATCTCTCCAGAGAGCTCTGTATCTGGCGGCTCTTTAAAATGTCCCTAAAATGGGACATGGAATTGTCATTGTAAAAGTAGCCAGCACGGATTGCAACATCTTTGTCAGGGTGATGTTCCTCCACAAATGATTGCACCCTACTCCACATTGCACAAATCTCCTTAATCTCTGAAGAAGGCACCTTACATCTTTCTTCCTCCACTGAAGCAATTTCCTCAGATCTGTTTTGTTGTTGTTGCAGCTCAAGCTCTTGCAGCTCTTCAGTGGTTAGATCTTCATTGTGGTCCTCCACCAACTCTTCCACATCCTCTCCATTCACATCCAACCCCATAGAAGTCCCCAATTCCACAATACTTTCCACAACTTCCATAGGCTCATCAGGGTTAGCTTCAAACCATTCAAAATCCCTCTCTGGGACACAATCTGGCCACAACTTTCTCCAAGCAGAGTTCATCGTCCTGGAGGTCACTCCCTGCCAAGCTTTATCTATAAGGCCTATGCAATGGAAGATATCGAAGTGAGCCTTCCAGAACTCTTTTAGGGTCAATCTAGTGTCTGAAGTTACATCAAAGCACCTTTGAAACATTGCTTTGGTGTACAGTTTTTTAAAGTTTGCAATGACCTGCTGGTCCATGGGCTGGAGGAGAGGAGTGGTGTTAGGAGGCAAGAACTTCACTTTTACAAATCTGAATTCCTTAGGCATTTGGTCTTCCAAGTCTTGAGGATGACCAGGAGCATTGTCCATTACCAGGAGGCACTTAAGTGGCAATTTATTCTCCAATAGATATTTCCTTAGTGACCCATGCCTTAGCATTAGACTTCCAAAACACACACAATTTACCTTTGTCAACACTGTATTTGTTGAACACTCTGGGATTTTCAGAGTGATACACGAGTAAAGGCTTCACTTTTAAATCCCCACTAGCGTTCCCACATAACATAAGAGTTAGCCTGTCTTTCATAGGCTTGTGTCCTGACATTGCCTTTTCCTCCTGCGTGATGTAGGTCCTCCTTGGCATTTTCTTCCAAAAGAGGCCTGTTTCGTCACAATTAAACACTTGTTGGGGTTTAAATTCTTCTGCCTCTACATATTCTTTAAACTCACGCACAAATTTTTCAGCCCCATCTTTATCTGAACTGGCACCCTCACCATGCCTTACAACACTGTGTATGCCACTTCGCTTCTTGAAGTTTTCGAACCAGCCTTTGCTGGCCTTAAATTCATAAACCTCAACACTGGTTCCAGGCATTTTCTTTACAAGATCGGCATGCAACAGCCTTGCTTTTTCACATATGATGGATTGCACAACACTATCACCCGCTAGCAGTTTTTGGTTTATCCACACCAATAACAATTTCTCCATATTTTCCATTGTTTGTGATCTCTGTTTCGTTATCGTATTCACCCCTTTCGCAACATTAGCTTCCGTGATTTCCTTTCTCTTTGCCACAATGGAACTGATGGTTGATGGGTTTTTCTTGTATATCCTGGCGAGCTCGGCAATACGTACACCACTATCATATTTTTCTATTATTTCTTTCTTCATTTCTACAGTGTTCCTCACTTTCTTTACCAAAGAACTGGCACTAGGAGCTTTCTTTGGGCCCATGGTAGCTTATTTAGTAGTCACACACAATAATCAAGGGCCAAAAACAATGAATTGTTAATAAATGTTTTGTATAAACTCCTGGGGTGATGTTCACTCAAGCATAAACAATGCTAGACTGCATGACAATGTGCGTGGGAGGTGCGTGGGTGGCGGGCCTACGGCCTTTGTATGTGCGCGGCACTGGTGGACAGGTCCCATACGGTTGGTGAAAACTAAAACAATCGGCGAAAACTAAGACAAATTTTCCCTGAAAAAAGTCGGCGAAAACCAAAATCGGCGAAAACCAAAATCGGCGAAAACTGGGACAAGCGAAAACCAAGGGATGACTGTATAGGGGAGGGGGTACCTCCAATTCCTTCACAAGCATAATGGCATCACCTTGAAGGAAAGTGTGTGTATAATACTGCCGGGACAGCACTTCTACCCATAACAGTCATCCTTGGATCATAGTTGACGTACACAACCTTATCATCAGTGTGGCTGGAAATGATTTTTGATCATTGACTATGAATCAAAATCACACAACCTCAGTCCAGCAATTATTATCACGAGTACTGTATTATTATTATAATAATCAAGTGCTAAACCCAAAAGGGTCAGCAAGCAGTTTATTATATTCATCTGGGTAGAACTAAGCCCAAATGGGTCATACAGGACCTGTAAGAATTCTATAAGGGGTAGGTTATTATTAAGTGGTAAACCTGTAAGGGTCATACAGCATGTGTAAAAGCTGTAGGATAATGAAGGTCACGAAGGAAAATAACAATGGGCATGTCATGATCCCACAATGCTTTAATTTTTTCTAAAGCCCTCATACATTTCTTTATACATTTTACTTTGACAATGGTGTAGCCTCCAATTTTGTCCACACTCTGCCACACACATTCTTTGGTAAAAAAAATTTAGCAATTTTTTTAATCATCATTGCCTCCTTCCTCCTCAAGGAAGGAGAGGGCATTGATCTAAGGAATTAAACTAACCTTCCCCTTTCTTGGATCGAGTTAATTTCTTCTCATTTCACAGGTACTGTATGGCCCTTATGGGTTTAGTGCTCCCCCATGAATGCATTACCTATACCAACACATGGAACTGTGAGCTCATACATCACAAGCTGTTGTATTATATTCTTGGGAAAGCACTAACCTTATATGTGTCATACAGCACTTGGGGTAGCTATTTAATCTCAATAACATGCTAGGGGTCGGCCTAGGAAAGGTTGGAGGGAGGGGGTAAAGGAAGTTTTGTGTGCGAGGGGCTTGGACTTCCAGCAAGCATGTGTGAGCGTATTTGATAGGAGTGAATGGAGACAAATGGTTTTTAATACTTGACGTGCTGTTGAAGTGTGAGCAAAGTAACATTTATGAAGGGATTCAGGGAAACCGGCAGGCCGGACTTGAGTCCTGGAGATGGGAAGTACAGTGTCTGCACTCTGAAGGAGGGGTGTTAATGTTGCAGTTTTATAACTGTAGTGTAAAGCACCCCTCTGGCAAGACAGTGATGGAGTGAATGATGATGAAAGTTTTTCTTTTTCGGGCCACCCTGCCTTGGTGGGAATCGGCCGATGTGTTAATAAAAAATAAAAAAAAACATGCTGCTATGCCATTACTAACTTTTTAAATAAAAATCACATCTTTATTATTCAACATCATAAATAAAAATGGTATATCTCGTAAATAAAAACCACATTATTAAAAGGAAATTTATTGTTCAAAAATCATAAATGGAAACAGTATTGATACATGCATTTCAAAAATATTTTTTACACATTACTGTATATAAAAAAATAATAGAATTGTTCACTTCAACAGCCTAGTTGGACACTTCCCTTTTTTGACAGACAAAACTCCTAACATGACAATAAAAAATATATGAGATCTCCGAAATGGTACGTCCCAAAACCTGTATGGGATTATGTGAATCCTTTATTTGAAACATTAAAATCCCAACTAGTCCAATGTTTACTTTGGTAAATGAAAGTTCCTTCTGGGAACTTTTCTTTCTTGAAGGGATGGCCTCATGTAGAGTAGTACAGTGGACCCCTGAGTAACGAGCAAAATTCATTCCAGAAGCCTGCTCAAGTGCCATTACCAAACGAATTTACTCCCTTAAGAAATAATGTCAAGTAGGTTAGTCCATTTCAGACCCCCAAAAATACACTTACAAAAGCACTTACAATATTATACTTACATAATTGTACGATTTCCGGGGTGCTCGTTACTCGGGGGTCCACTGTATTCTATAAACATTTGATTCCTTTAAATCTATCAATACTTTTATTGCAGTAACTGAAATGTTCGTCAAAGAGGTTCACATGATCATTTGGCTATTAAGTGAAGCAGTCACTACTTACCTGAATTAAAAACAATGTGGAGAGTGTAGGTTCCCTCAGCACATATTAAAAAACCAGTACGTATAAGGAAAATATAAAAAAACATAATAGAAATACAGTGGACCCTTGGTTTTCGTTGAAAATTCTTTCCAGAATGCTGTTTGAGTGCCGTTACCGAACGAATTTGTTCCCATAAGGACAAATGTAAATTAGATTAGTCATTTCACACCCCCAAAATACACTTACAAAAGCACTTACGAAAATATACTTACATAATTGTTCGAGTTTGGAGGTGAACGAAAACCGAGGGTCCACTGTATGTAGTATAAGGACCTTACATGTGCATGTCTGGATTTTTCCTTCTACTTTTCCACTTGTGTGGTATATGATCATACATCTTCCAAAGACAAACATGTATACACACATTCAAACATACACATTTGTATACATACATATATGCACATTCTCCATGGGGAAGTGGAGAAGAATTCTTCCTCCAAAAGCCATGTGTCATAAGAGGAGACTAAATGCCGGGAACAAGGGCTAGTAACCCCTTCTGTAGAAATTACTAAATGTAAAAGAACGTTCGCTTTTCTTTTTAGGTCACCCTGCCTTGGTGGGATACAGCCAGCCCATTAAAAGCAAAAATGCACATTGATACTTAACTTGACAAATGCATAAACTGATTTAGATCAATTAATTTTAATAAACAAGTGGTGTTCCGAGATACTGTTAAATTTCGGGGAAAAAACAACAACTAAAGATGCCTTCATGGCTGATAGGAAAAAAAGGGGAAAACATAAAAGCTACAAGCAAGATCAAAACCCAAAAGATCACAAATGAAAACATAAAAGACAAGCGGATCAAAAAAGAGGCAAAAGCCACAAGCAAGATCATGAGGAAACATAAAACCAAACAAGATCATAGAGGAAACATAAAAGCCAAAGCAAGAACATAAAAGAAAACATAAAACCCAAACAAGACAAAAAAGGGGAAACATAAAAGCCACAACAAGACCCAAAAGTTCATAAAAGCCACAAGCAAGATCAAAAAAAGGGGAAACATAAAGCCAAAAGCAAGATCACAAAAGAGGAAACATAAAAACAAGCAAGATCACAAAAGAGGAAACATAAAACCCCAAACAAGATCAAAAAGAGGAAACATAAAAGCCACAAGCAAGATCAAAAAAGAAAACAAAAAAGCCATAAGTAAGACCCAAAAAAGAGGATTATTATTATTATAATCAAAAACCCTAAACCACGGGGTTTTTGGGCTGCAGGTTTGTAGGATGCAGGGGGGTGGGTTGTAAAAGGGAGATGGCGATTGTGGGTATGGAGTGCAAGATGACGGTGGGTAGTG